>VXAX01001462.1:176549-204281 GCA_013399835.1 Leptocoma aspasia | reverse complement strand
AACAGCCTGTTGCATATTCATATTTCTTCATCCATGATTCAAACATTCCTCTCAAACAAAGGGTGTCTTCTGTTTAATCTCTGTTCCTCGCCTCAGTGCATAAATCAGTTCTTTGGCTTCAACGTGTCTACTGAGGTAAAGATAAGGAGGTAGTAACCCTTTTTTTCTGTTTTCATGTTGTTTTCTTTAGGCGAGGAATTTCTTGGTTATCTTATTCATTCCTTGAGTTAGTTACAAAAAGTATCTTACATTACATGGTTTCTATTTTAATATTATGTGTTAACAAAAAACTACATTGAAAAGATGAATGCAGCACTACAAAAATTAATACAACATAACTCTCTAACATAACACATACAGTATTCATTCCAATATTTGCAAAGAGCCAATCATATAATTTGCATTTTTCACACTCTCCTGGCATCTGCCACTGGCCTTGGCTCCTGTGCTGGTCCTGCTGGAGCCTCCCAGGGAAGGGGTGGGGCTGGCAGATGTGTGGGTGGAACAGGGAAGGAGAGCATGGAAAAGCTCCAGCAGGGATAACAGGGAACAGCTGTGTTAGGTGTTACATCAGTTCAGTGTCTGATGGTGCTTTCTGATGCACTGGCTTCGTACAGATGGCACAGCTTCATTTGGTTCATTTGTCCTTAAAAAGCCTAAAAAAACCCATTCAGTCCATAATTTGCTCCTTATATTTAATTATATCTTCGTGCTCCCATGGTTTCTTAACTCCTTATCTGCTCAGCTTTTGCCTAAATCATCAAAAGCAAAGAAAATTTGTTTTGCTCCAGTTACTTGCAGAAGCCACCATTGTGCTTCCTTTCAGGAACAAAAAAGAATCCACAGGAAGTCAAGTGAGGGGAAATTCCTTCTTTCCAGGAAGAACTGTGTGTGTGAGATCTGTGGGTGTGGTTTGGGTAGCTGTGGAATTCATACAAGTTCTGTTAGAATTCCTAAGGTTGGTTAGTACGGCTGAGCAGGTCCCCTCTTGTTTGTGTCACCAGATGCCAGTGGAGCTTCCCAAATGGAATCCCAGACTGGCTGGGGTTGGAAGGGACCTAAAATCCCATTTAATCCCAGCCCTGCCATGGCAGGGACACCTCCCACTGTCCCAGGCTGCTCCCAGCCCCAGTGTCCAACCTGGCCTTGGGCACTGCCAGGGATCCAGGGGCAGCCACAGCTGCTCTGGCAATTCCAGCCCAGCCAGGAATTCCCAATTCCCAATATCCATCTAAATTTCCCCTCTGGCAGAAATACTCTTTTTTTTCCCAAACAGCATTTCTTGAATCATTTTTAAGCTTGTTTGCTGTTCCACAAAGGAAGAGATCAGGTCCACTATTCAGAGGAGAAAGACTAATCCAGACTAAGCAGGAAAAGCTGTGGAGGATGAAAGAGTTAATTTGATTTTTGTTGCGTGTGGTTGTCCCAGCAGCTGTGGGTGGTTCTGGGGCAGAGCAGGTGCACCTGGAGACAATAAATGCAAATTTAGCTCAAGGCCTCTAAGTGACTTCTCAGCCTCATCAGCTCCTTCTGCCGTGGGTTTAAAAGGAGAAAAGTGGATTTTATTGGGATTTATCCATGTGGGTCTCAGCAGTTACCAGAAAGGACCTGAAATTGGGAGTCCTGCTGCTTCTCTTTGGGAAGGTGGCTGAGGCCGATCAGAATCTTCATGGAAAAAGAAGAATTACTCACGGGGCAGGGATGATGATTGCATTGTGAGGAGTTCTCCAGACTTGTGCCTCCTTAGCTCCCAGTGGAGGTGCAACCCGTGCAGCTGAAGTTTCCTGCCTGGGGTGGGTCAGCTGTTCTGGCAGCAGCTGCAGAAACACAACCCCAAAAGTCTGTGGGGTGGATTGTACAGCCCAGACACCTCAGTGAGATCTGTAGTGTGCGGTTAAACTGGGGAAAAACCCCAAAATACCCCTTGCATGCTGTTTGGCTGAGGGGTGTTTGCTTTTCTGTGATTTTTTCATGGAATTATTTAAGGTTTTTCCCTTTTTTTGAGTGGTTCCTTTGACAAGTCTTGTCAATTAATCCTGTAAATTATATATATTAAATATAGAGGTATAAGAATAAATGCTTATTCAGCTTTTTGGGATCTTAATTAATTGTATGTCTGGAAGCAAAACCCTAATGCTTCTTTTGTTTGGGGCAGCTGGAAGAAGATACTTACATTTCATATATTGATACATGTATAGGTTTGGTTTATTAGCAGCTTTAAAATGCAGAAATACAGAATAATCTTCATTAAACCTAAGGGAACCTTTATCCTGCTGCAAATTCCTGCTGGATTTCATTGTATCTCGGACTGACAGAACACCTCACACTGTGCTTGGGGTGTTTTATTCTTATTTCTTCTTTTCCTCTTCTGGTTTAGGATTATTTATGTTCTCAGCCAGCAGCTCGGGGGGTGGGAGGAGGCAGTGGGAAAGGAGGCTGTGCTTTAGGGATAGCAGAAAAATAATGAACAAAAAAATAAATAACGAGCAGCTGTGCCCAGGCTGGGGTTCCCCATTTCTGCATCCCGGGGGAAGCTGGGGCTGCCCTGGTGCCTTGTTCAGGCTGAGCTGGAGCAGAGGCTGGGCAGAGTTCCAGAATAAAGCAGGGATTTATTAAAAGGATTTCCTCCATGGATCCACCTTGGGCAGCACAAGAGCCCAGCCAGGGCTGCACCCAAGATGAACCAAAATGGTCCCAAAATGGACACCGGGCACGGGCTCTGGCACTTTTATCAGTTCTGCTCCATTTGCACATTGCAGTTCATTGTCCAATTCCAGCTTTAGCCCATCAAGTCCCATCCTGCTTGTTTTTCTCTCTTCAGCCCACGTTGTTTGTGCTCTTGGGCTGAGATTTGGATCATTTGTGCTTGGTCCCCAGCTGGAGAAGGAATTGTTTTGTCTCCCTGCTCTGTGCAGAGAGCTCACCATCCCCTGATATGAAGCCCAGACCCACACACTAAAGCAGCACAGAACCTGAAAAGTGTAAAAGTTAAACCCTGAGGCATGAGCCCAGCATTCCAGAGGGAAGGAAAGCGCCGAGGTGCGATGGGAGAGGAGCGCTGTCCCCACGAGGTGGCAGGAGCTGCCTTCCCGCAGCCATCCCCGCATCGTTATCCCGAGCCGGCCGGGATGCTCGGGAACAGGAGCTGCAGCAAGGCTGCGGGAAAGGGACCCGTGTGGGGCACAGCTGAGCCCAGCATTCCCTGGATCTGCATCGGGAGAGCCGCGGCTGCTCATCGCTCTCACGGAGCAGCTGCTGCTGCTCCCCTGCCCGCGGATCCCCGCACACCACAGGGGCGTTTTGGCCGGACTTAGCTGCCACGTGGGGCACAGAAATGGCTTTGCCAGGGACAGGAGCCAGGGAAGGGCTGGGGCTGGGCCAGGGCAGGCCCAGGCTGGAGATCAGGGACAGGTTCTCCCCCAGAGGGTGCTGGCACTGCCCAGGCTCCCCAGGGAATGGGCACGGCCCCGAGGCTGCCAGAGCTCCAGGAGCCTTTGGCCAGCGCTGCCAGGGATGGACAGGGTGGGGTTGTTGGGGGGCTGGGCAGGGACAGGGGCTGCAATGGGCGATCCTGGGGGTCCCTCAGCTCAGGATATTCTGAGATTTTTGTCAATGATTTCTGATTTGAAAAGGAACCAGCCCCAACTCTTAGGAAGCTGTTCTGGTGATTGTCACCTCTGTGAGAAGACTGTGCCTTCCTTCCCTCCTGCCTGGAGTGTTTTTGTGATAAATGGGCCAGGAGACCTGCTCCCTTTTGAAGGCCTTTAGTGAAAAGACAGCTCTGGGGCAGGGGGCCCGAGGGGTCGCGCACACTGCTGCTGCTCTCAGCAGATGTCACAGAGGAGAAGGAGGAGTGCAGCTTTGTCCCTTTGGGCAGAGCTGGGGCTCCCATCCTCGCAGGAGTAGTCTGTGAGGAAAACCTCGATGGCTTGAAGTTCTAGGGGTGTGACTCTGACAGAGTGCTGTTAGGTTATGGTGACAGTGAAGTCCAGCTCTGGTTGGTAGTCGGCTGTTCCTTCTCTTCTTGCCTGCTCAGGGGTGTTATTTTTAAATCTTTAGTTTTTGCTGTGGCTCGTTGTCTCTGGGGTCTCTCTTTTCACTGCTGCTGGGTGTCCCTTGGTTTGCATGTGAGCAAAGTCCCCTGGGAACAGCGGACACCCACTGGAACAAGTAAGTTATTAAAGGGGTGAACAACTAGACCAGGTAACTTGAACAAGAACAATTAGAACTGGTAACTTGAATAACTGGAACAGGTGAATTAACTGCAAGGGAATTATCTGGGAGGGTAACCAGAACCGGGGCAAGGTCACTGCAGGGAGATGAACAATTGGGAGAGGTAAGTGGTGAATGCTCCTTGTAAGTTTTGACTCTGTTTTTATTTACCACAATTTTGCTTCCTGAGTTTCCAGCCGCTCCCCTCCCCAGCTGGAGTGAGGAGCAGCCTTCCTTAGGAACAGGTACCCCCGAGGGCTCCTGAGTAGTGCCCTCAGTCCTGTCCCACAGCTGTCATAACCTGAGCTCATTTTTAACTCACCTCTGATTTTCCCATTGCTGCAGGAGTGCATTCCTTAATACTCCCTGCAGTGCTTGGCTGCTGCTTTCCTGTTTCAGTGTACAAGTGCTCCTGGCTAGCTCCTAACCCCTGGTTCTCGAGCTGGCCCAGCCATTTACCCCACTGATTCTCTCCTTTCCCAGAGATTCCTTCCCTGGTTGTCCCTGGAGAACAATCCCAGCCTGTCCCAGCTGGAAGCACTGAGCCAGGCACTGCTGCTGCTCCTGGACTCTCTCTGAGTTTGGGGTTTGGAGCTTTGCCTGCACAGGAGCAGGAGGAATTCCCTGTCCTCCTGGTGAGCATCTTCCCCTGCATCTCCTCAGAATGAGAATTCCCAGTTTGGTCATTAATGACAATTCTGGCTTGAGCTGTTTCTGTGGGGCATTTACGGGAATCCAGCTGGAGAGCAGGACTGGGAGCTCTGCTCAGCTCCTGGCTGAAGTGGATGTGCTAAACCTGGGAGGGCAAAAGCCTCTGCATCAGAGCCCTGAAGGAGATAAGGGTGTGCTTGGTGTGCCTGCAGGACTCTGCATGCCTGTGCAGGTTTGTGCACAGCTGTGAAGAAGCAGTGTTACCAAGAAACATAAATGTTGTGGTAGTGCTATTTTTAACTCTAGCTGGAGAGGTATAAATACTGAGCTTTTGGAATCAATAAATGGCTTCAGGGGTGCCCACCGTGGAGACCCTGTCTCTCGTATCAATCGCTGGCAGCATTCAGGTATAGTTTTTCTAAAATCCAATCACCATCCTGGTAATTAATCTGCCACCCCAAGCTCCCTCACTGTCAGCCTGCCTCGTGTTGCCTGGCTGGCCTGGCCCATTAAACATTCTGGAGCTTTTGGGGGCTGCTCACAAGTTCTGTGAAAATTCTCTGTGATAAGCTCAGGTTGTGGTCAGTTAATAGTCTTATTTAAACAGTGATTGAATAGAAAATATTTCGTTGCTATCATCAAAAATGAATATTCCCCTCAGCATCTTTACAAGATAAGTATTTGTTTTATGCATTATCTAAGAGTTACTGTATTGATTCCCAATAACAGATCCAAGCTATTACAATCATTTTCCCTGTTATTCTTTTCAAACATCCTTGTTGTCCTTTCCCTTATTGGTAAAGTTTTATTTTTACTTGTCTCTGTAACTTTCCTTATCTTTTGAGTGTTTTTGCTAAGTGATCACTTTGAGTAATCTCCATTGGTTGCAAGGCTGATTTTAATTTAAAGACAGATTTGTTGTGCCTGTTATTAATACACAGCACATTGTGATGATGGAGTGTCCTGGTTTGGGCTGGAATAGAGTTCAGCTCCTTCCCAGGAGCTGGCACAGTGATTTGAATTCAGGATGAGGATAATGAGGAGCTGGGGTTAAACCACCAGAGGCTGACATTATTTCCCTGCAAGGCGAAATGTTCTCCCAGTGCCATAACCTGCCCCAAGATTTGCCAAGAAGTTATGCAGAAGTAACAAAGGAAATAAAAAATTCTTGTGGCTCATAATTAGGGCTGTTTTAAAGAGGATTTTTCTCTGGTGGCCATTTCCCAGCAGGGAAATTGCAGTGTTTCCATTCATGGAAGAGAAATCACCTCAGATATAACAAATAGATTAAACTTGTGCATTTGAGCAAGCCCTGAGCTAAAATGGTGTAAAATAAAACAGTGCTTAAGGCAGAGCCCTCTGCTTTTCTCTTTGTTTTGCTTCTGTTCACCAAGGCCTAAGCCACTGCTGGAAAGACTCCCTGTGTAATTCCCTGCTAACTGGAAATGGGGAAAAAAAATATTGCCCTCAGTTCTTTAAACCAAGAGCTGGTAATTTCATTCTCTCCTGGAGTGTTACTCCAGTGGTGATGAGATTTAGCCTAATCTGCATTAATGCTGCCTTTTAGCATGGGTTTAGGAAGGAGCCCAAAACCCCACCTGGAGCTCCACAGGGCTGTTCTGGAACAAGCACAGAGCTGGAGATCCATCCTTTATAGGGAATAATAAATGTTAATGCACTCCTTAGCATTTCAATGTCATGATTAAATATTCCAGAGCCTTATTAATTGAATATTTTATATTCCTGCAAATGGCCTTGATCCTCACAATGGCATACTAATTCCAAGGGAAGGGAGAGGGAACAGGTTCAGATTCCTGCAAGGAGTCCCTGCAAACAAGGCTGCATTAATGGGCTCTTGGGTGAGTTACTGCATGAAGCAGGGACGTGGAGGCAACGTGGATGTGTTTGCATTGTGGATTTATGGGGTTCCAGAGTCACACGGGTGGCTTGCTGTTGGTACTGCAAGGAGAAGCTCAGTAATGGATTATCCCAGGGGATTAAAATTCTGTGGTCTCAGTCACCAACCCATCAGGGACACCCAGGTGGTGATGCTGGGCTGTAGAGCTGAACCTTTCCCCTCTTGTTAGAATTTAAGGAAGTTCCAGGCTTCTCCTCCCCTAAATTCACAAGGAGTGGGAAGGTTTGACAAAAGGGAATTCATGACCCTGTTCAGGAGATGGGGAGGAGCAGCTGAGGGAGCTGGGAAGGGGCTGGAGAATTCCTGAGGGAGCTGGGAAGGGGCTGGAGAATGCCTGAGGGGGCGGGGGGGGGGTCGGGCTCTGCTCCCAGGGAACAGGGACAGGAGGAGAGGGAACGGCCTCAGGCTGGGCCAGGGCAGGCTCAGGGTGGGCACCAGCAGGAATTTCCCCATGGAAAGGGAGCTCAGGCCTTGGAACTGCCCAGGGAGGTTTGGAGTGCCCATCCCTGGAGGTGCCCAAGGAATTCCTGGAGGTGGCACTCAGAGCTCTGGGCTGGGGACAAGGTGGGGATGGGACACAGCTCCATGGGCTGGGAGGGCTTTTCCAACCTCAGTGATTCCAGCATTCCCAATTCAGTTTTCTCCTGGCAGAACTTCCATGCAGGGTGACAGGGAGTGCGTGTTATTATAGATTTCAAATAAATTTCTTGCTTTTCTTCCTCACATACTGCAAAAATAGTAATTAACAAATAAATAAGCCACTAAGACTCTGTGGGAGGCGGCCAAATCTGCCCCTTCTCTTGTAAGGCTGAAGTCCATCAGTCCATTTCTGGTGAAATTTAGTGTCAGGTGTGGAGTTTTTACTCCACACTTTTATGTCTATCCCAGCTTTCCATCCACGGAGACTCAGCACTGGTGACATCTTTTTCTTTCCTCTCTCTCCTGTTTTGATAAAATCTCATTTTACTGCAGCACTTTCCAGACAGAAAAAAAAAAACAAAAAAACAAACAACAAACCTGTTAATAAAATTATTTTCCAAGAGCATTGGTGTCCCAGCTGGGCCTGGGAATTATCCAGGAGGCTGGAGAACCGGCAGCTGAGAGGAAAGCAGTGATGCAATGAGAAGGGAAGCAGGGAGCCACTGTGGGTTGCCATGGCTACTCCTCGTGTGGCTCCCTGTCCCTTTGGATGGCTTTACCCCAGAGCTGGGGCAGTGCTGGCACTGAGCCCACCAGGTCCAGGCACACCCCAGTGCCACCAGTGGGGGCAGGCAGGGCACTGGGGGTGTCCAGGAGGGCACGGCGGGGGTTGGAGATGCTCCTGAGGATGAGGAGCAGCTCAGTGGGAAGAGTCCCTGAGTCAGGGCTGCTGCCCAGCACTGGCACATTTCCCTGGGGAAGCAGGGTGACACCTGGAACCCTCAGTTTGCAGGGAATGAGGCTCCCTTTAAGCATTCTTGAGGCAGGATTTGTGCAATCTGTCACTGCAGTGGTGCTGTCACTGACCCCCGTCCCGGCAGTGCTGGGATCCCCGTGCTCCAGGGGAGAATCCTGAGGCTTCCACGAGGGTCTGGTGCTAAACAGGTTTGGGAAGAGATGCTCCCAGGAGCTGCAGAGATTAGACAAAATAGGAGTTTATTTGGGATATTAGGAATAAATTCCTGGCTGGGACGGTGGGCAGGGACTGGGCTGGAATTCCCAGAGCAGCTGTGGCTGCCCCTGGATCCCTGGCAGTGCCCAAGGCCAGGCTGGACACTGGGGCTGGGAGCAGCCTGGGACAGTGGGATGTGTCCCTGCCATGGCAGGGGTGGCACTGGATGAGTTTTAAATTTTGAGTTTTGGGTTCTTTCCAACCCAAACCAGTCTGGGATTCAATGAAAATCAGCTTTGTCAATGAGCAGCTAATCAAGAAAAGGAAGGAGCAGAATTTGGATTATAGGCTAACTGTAGAAAATTACTGGAATATTCTGTCTTCTTTTTGAGGCGTTAGCAACAGGTCTAAAAAGACACTAAAAAGGCATTTTAGCCTTTCAGAGGCTGCAGCAGGGGAGGTTTGTGTGTTAGGAAGTGACGGATGATGCTCCTTGCTAAGTGCTTTTACTCTCTGGAGTGTCTGGTGCAGTAAAGCCAAGCCCTTCCTTCTCACAGGCACTTGCACCTCGGCTGCTGCTGCCCTTTCAGTTCCTCCTGGTGATCTCTGCTGGCCACAGCAGGGCACGGGCTCTTGACTGATACAGATGCTGACAGATCAAATCTCTGTTTGCCTGCTGAGGGGAAAGCAGCCCTTGTAAGGTCTCTTTCCTCAGGGCTGATGGGTTAAATTGGGCAAACAGTTCCTTTCCTCCGGAGCTGTGAAGGATTTCAGAGCATTACAGCTTCATGGTCTGTGCTCTTCACTGGAATTACTGCTCTGTAACCCCCTGGAATGTATTTACCTCAGCTCTCACTGGCAGTGCTCCTCTAGAACACAAAGAGCAGCAGGAGCAGAGCTGAGGAAGCAGAAATGTGCCATTTTTTCCATTGCCAGCCCCAAACTGTGGGATTCAGGCACTGCTCCACCTGGGCAGGGCTGGCTGCTGCCAAGGAGGTGATTTTTATTTCCTCTCACAGTGCACTGGCAGGGTTTGACACTGGGTGGGTGTTGCTGATCCTCCTGAGGGTGACTTCCATTCCTTACAGTCCTGGAATGCTTTGGGCTGGGAAGGGACCTCAAATCCCAGCCAGTGCCACCCCTGCCATGGGCAGGGACACCTTCCACTGTCCCAGGCTGCTCCAAGCCCTGTCCAGCCTGGCCTTGGGCACTTCCCTTCCAATCCAAACCATCCCTGTGGTTCTCTGACTGCTCCTAGGGCAGTTGTGGGATCTTGGAGCCCGTTCCCTCTTTCTGTGGGAGTGGACAGACAGCTTGGGATATGCTCAGTGCATCCTGTAAGGCAGGGGCAGGAGCCTAAAGCATGAACCCAAGTGGCTTTGGGGTGATTCCTGCCTTTCTGTGTTAGTCCTCTCTGCAAAACAAAGCCAAGAGTCCCATTTTTTTTTTTTTGAGCCTGGCTTTGTTTGTGTGTTCCCAGTGGCCCAGAGCTGCAGCTGAGCCATCCCTGTGTGACAGGAAATGTGCCTTGGGGTCGGATAATGATGCTGGCACAAATCCCTGCCTTTCTGTGTCTCCACCTGGGCTCTGGAGTTGTGCCCTGTTGCCCTGTCTGAGCCATGCCAGGCCCTGCACTGCTCCTGAGGGAACTGAGCCTTTTCCAAACTAAGCAGGATGTGACTGCCCACAGGATCTCCTGTCAACCCTTCCAGCAGCAGGGCAAACCTTCCCCATGGGGTATCCCCCACTCCTGGCACACCTGAGCTGCATTCGTGGCACTTCCAAGCTCTTTACTGGTGGTGACATCTGGCAGGATAAGGAGCTTGTTTCATCCTGATGTTCCCCTCATCTCAGGGTATTTTCCCTTCCCAAATCATTTGGGATGCCTGGAGGAGATGATGGGAGTGTCACAAGTGAGTTCAGCACGCAGGGCTGGGGAGCAGCTGGAAAACTGCTTAGGAAAGAGGAGGCACAGGCTGGCTCGTGGTGTGGGGAGAGGGAATGGGGAGCTTCACCCAGCTGGAGCCTTTCACAGCCCTGGCCACGATAAAAATGAAAGGAAGAAAGAGTGCAGCGCTCCCTGTTAGTGATAAGTTGCATTATTGAGAGATTTTTCACCACCACATGCTGTGTATCATGAAATTACAGCGAGATAAGCAAAGTTTTATTTGCCCACTGTCTAGGAGAGAAAGTCTTTTACTTGAGATTCAATTTCTACCACCCATGTTTCTGGAATTATAAATGTAATTAACTGACTGTGGTGTGACAATGACAGCTTGGAAGTGCTAAACTGCTGAAGTTTTGTATGGAAAAAAATCCATCCTTGTGCAAGCTGGAGGGGGGCCTTTGCTGGCTGCTCTCCCTGGGAAAAGAAAGGCAAAAAGCCATTTTTTTGCCATAAAGGAAAAACATTTTGGTTGTTTAAAGGCTCTGGGACGTTTCCAAATAGTTCTGTTAAGAAGCTGAGAAATAAATACATATTGTAAAATGAATTTAATTTGGGCTGGCACTAAAATTCACAATGAAACAAGGATCATAAAAAGCCTGTGAGAACTCCAGGCTGTGAATGGACATTCCCATGCATCTCTCTCTCCATGAGCTCCATATTGCCTGGAAAAGAGGAGTTCTTTTGGGAACGGGACAAGGTAATGCCCAATTCATTGCTGGAAGAGCCCTGGAATGCAGACCCTGAATGTGTGCAGCAGCCACCACCTGCAGCTCCCACACCCACCATGCCTTCAGCTTCCCTCGTTTTTTTCTCTGCAATTGTTTTTAGAAATAGAATCCCAGACTGGTTTGGGTTAAAGGGACCTCAAATCCCAGCCAGTGCCAGCCCTGCCATGGCAGGGACACCTCCCACTGTCCCAGGCTGCTCCCAGCCCCAGTGTCCAACCTGGCCTTGGGCACTGCCAGGGATGGGAATCCTGCAGTAGCCTGCTTATTGTGGGGAAAATGTTCCTGAAGGATCAGCTTGGGACTGACCTGGCACAGAAAATGTAAACCTCGTCCAATTTATAAGCACTGAAAAGGTCCCACAGTGAGAAACACCAGGTAACTTCCTTAAATCTAATGGTATCCTCCTTTTTTCAGCCATTCCCCCTTCCAGGGAGCAGGGTCAGGCACTGTGGGGCTGTGGGAATGCCCAGGCAGGGATCCCAAATTCCAGTTCAAGCTCTTTCCCAGGATCCTGCCAGCCCTGAGCCAGGGGCGTGGGGAGAACACTGGAGCACTCCAGAGATGAGCCTGGGCGTTGACCAGACCTAACTGCTCCTGGCCTTAGCAGGAATCCATTCCACAGGAAAACCTTGGCGACATTTAATGGAAAATGGTGGAAGTGAACGTGGGAGTGGGTGCCCAGTGCAGTTCAGTCGTTGTTTGCACAGAGCCTGGTTTTGTGCTCCACTCTGAGAATCCAAACCCCATTGATCCAGCAGCACTTCCATTTTGTATATAAAGATATATAAACAATAATCTGATCTGTGTGAAACTCAGCTCCCTTCTGCCTTCCCAGAGCTCACCTCAGCGTTCAGCTGGGCTGGGCTTTGCTACACTGACCTCTCTTATTCCACCCCAGGGGTGCACAACCACCCCTGGGTATTCCCTCCACATCCTCCAGGTCGCTGCCTGCCCCAGAAACTCCAGGATGCAATTTCCCACCATTAAGCACAAGAGCAGCAAGTCAGCCCTGGAAGTTTATTTATAGATCCTGGAGATGCACAGTCCTTGCATTCCATTAACCAGGGCAGGAATGGGATGAATTCTTGGTCCAGTGCTGTGAAAAATGCTGTGGATTTTTCTGGAGTCTCCACTGGTTTAACCTGTGCCAGGTGATTAATGATTCAGCTACCAGAGGGTCACTGATGGCTGCTGCAGGGTATGGGGGGACAGCAGGAAAGTACTGTGGAGTTAATAAATGATGTGGACATCTTGACCTTGGTGGGCCAAAAGCCCTGGGAACAGCAAAAAGAAATCTGAAGGAAGAAGTAGAAGTAGTAAAGAATGTTATGCTTTGTTTTAAGGAAATTGTGCAAGGCCGCGGTTAAGCAATGTTGCTAAGAAACATAAGCTGTAAGAGTATATAAACTGAGCTGTGGAATAATAAATTGGCTTCTTGCTTGCACCAGAAGGAGTGCCAGCTCTCAGTCACTGTCAGATGGTGCCCTGTGTGAGGAGGTGATGACCCCCCTAAGCTGAGCGAGCCCCGCGGAACTGAAGTGCTGCTGAGAGGAGGCAGGAGCCTTGAGGCAAGGATTCCCTCTGGGATAAGGAGGTGACCTGTGTGGAATGTGGGTCAGGGAATGTCTGCTGAAGAAAGAGACGTCTTTGAACTTATGACTAAGCTGCTAGTCAAGCATGGCAAATCTTTACCTTTGCACAAAGTAAAAATCATGCTAAAATGGACAGCGAATAGCTGCCGGGAGTCACCCCATCCACAATCTTTAGGAAGGGTTTGTGGGACAATGTGGGAGTTAAGCTGTGGCATTGTGTGACAAATTACCACAATTTCGAAATTTAAAGGCTCTCAGGCAAGATATGGGAATAGGAATAACAGTTCTTTACTAGGAAAAACTGAAAAACACAAATGTAATTAGTACAGGCCAAACCACTGACAGAGTCAGAAAGCTGACACCCTGAGGAGTCAGGGTGTTGGTGGCAGTCCAGCTGGATGGTGGCTGCTCCTCCTGGGGTGGCAGATGAAGCTCTGCTGGAGCAATGATCCTGTAGAAGGGTGGAGGTTTCTCTGAAGGTCTGGTGATGGAGTAGATGGGCCTGGTCTTCCTCTGGGAATCCATCAGAGAAGAGGCTGTTCTGGTGTCCCAAAAAATGCTGATTTTATGCAGGTAGGAATGCTTGGCTCCTCCCCTTGGGCAGGGCATCTCACAATGGGATGATGGAATTTTATCAGCCATGCAGTGAGGTTCAATGGCCCATTAACAGAAGATAATTAATAATTAATGACTCATTAACAGAAGATATCTCCCCAGAGGGAGAGATTGTTTTTGGAAGAGATAAGAAATCTGCCCAATGAACAGCAGATAACTGCCCCACCTTTAACAGATGGCAGATATAACACGTTTATCTTACAGTCCAGGACACTCTGCTTGCTGTAATCACATCGCACCGCGGCGAGTTACTGCAAGAGGCATTGCCACTGGACGAATAGACAATATATTTTTAATTTGTAGAAATAGAGCTTGGGAGGGAACACCAGGAAAGGCAGTAGGGGGCCCCTGCAGTTTTGAGTGACTGACTATGTTTCACCCCTCAGGGATAAACTGAACATCTTTGCCTAAGCTGGGGCGGGTGAAACGCGGCGTGCCAGGATGTGATGATAACTTACAGTCATGGGACACTGGGTGTGAGTCCTTGCCTCAATTATTCCCTCTGTTGGCACGGCATGAACTGCTTTAAACAAACTTGGCTGTTGACTAGCTAATCAAACTAATGCTACTAGCACTGCTTTATCAGATTAACAGATGTTGATAGCGTAAGGCACGCAACATTACAAAATAGAGCTGCAATTGATTTTTTGCTTTTAGCACATGGGCACGGCTGTGAATTTTGAAGGCCTGTGCTGCATGAATTTGTCTGATCATTCTCAGTCTGTCCATGCTAGCATACAGGCCCTTCAACACAGTGTAACTAAATTACAAGTTGTTAGTGATGGGGATTGCCTTGAGCACACGCTTGGGGGATGGGGGCTTACTGCTTGGCTTAAAAATTTGATAAAGATAGGAATTTATATTTTAGCTATAGTATTGTTGATGATAGTCTGTTTACCATGTGTTTTGCAATGTGTTCAAGGATTAATAGGTAAGTCTATGAAAGGAATTGTAATGGTCGAGCAGAAAGGGGGAGGTACAGGAGGGGGGGCAGCTGAGTAGTTTCTGCTAACTCAGCAGAAAGTACTGCAGGGTTAATAAATGATGTGGACATCTTGACCTTGGTGGGCCAAAAGCCCTGGGAACAGCAAAAAGAAATCTGAAGGAAGAAGTAGAAAGAACGTTGTGCTTTGTTTTAAGGAAATCATGCAAGGCTCAGGTTAAGTAATGTTGCTAAGAAATATAAGCTGTAAGAGTATATAAACTGAACTGTGGAAATAATAAATTGGCTTCTTGCTTGTACCAGGAGGAGTCCCTCAGTTGTCCCTCAGCATGTCTCAGTTGCTGCCAGTAGGGCCTGTGCGGAACACATGTGCTCAACCACCTCCTGCTCCTTCAGTACGTTAATTTAGTCTTGTTTATAATAATTAGCCCAAATGTTCAGCATCCTCATATTTGCCAAGAACTGTGGAACCAGCCTTGTTCTTCTGGGGAACGTGTCTGCAGCAGCAGATCCTGTGAGGGGATGAGGCCGAGGCTTCCTTCTTCTCCTCTTCTCTTCCCATTGTATTTTGGCCACAGATTTAGGTTGCAGGGCTGGTGGGATCTGCCTGGGCTTCCCTCACTGCTGCCCTCAGGAGCATCCCTGAGTGACGATCACTGGAGAGTGGAATGGGTTTGGTTCCTGTCCCCATGGGCAGCAGGGTTCTGCTGAGTGTTCAGCAGAGGTTTGTGAACTTTCTGGAGGTTCTTCCCACAGTTTGTTCTGCTGTGTCACAGATCTCTTAAATGTCACCGAATCCCAGGATGCCTGAGGTGGGAAAAGCCCTCCCATCCCATGGAGTCCCAGCTGTGCCCCATGCCCACCTTGTCCCCAGCCCAGAGCTCTGAGTGCCACTGAGGAATCCAGGAATTCCTTGGACACTGCAGGGATGGGCACTGCAACCCTCCCTGGGCAGTGCCAAGGCCTGAGCTCCCTTTCCATGGGGAAATTCCTGCTGGTGCCCACCCTGAGCCTGCCCTGGCCCAGCCTGAGGCCGTTCCCTCTCCTCCTGTCCCTGTTCCCTGGGAGCAGAGCCCGACCCCCCCGGCTGTCCCCTCCTGGCAAGGAGTTGTGCAGAGCCACAAGGTCCCCCCTGAGCCTCCTTTTCTCCAGGCTGAGCCCCTTTCCCATCTCCCTCAGGAATTCTCCAGCCCCTTTCCAGCTCCCTCAGGAATTCTCCAGCCCTTTCCCAGCTCCCTCAGGAATTCTCCAGCCCCTTCCCAGCTCCCTCAGGAATTCTCCAGCCCTTTCCCAGCTCTGTTCCCTTCCCTGCTCCAGCCCCTCCACATCTCTCTTGCCGTGAGGAGCCCAGAAGTGACTCGAGGTGCCCCAGCAGTGCCAGCTCAGGGGACACCCAAGGCTCATTTGTGGTTCTGAGGAGCACCATGGGCAGGGGCAGGGTGGCAGCACAGCACTGACAGTCCCCTGCCAGCACTGCTGAGGGACCTGGGGACATGGAAATACAGCCGTGCTCTGAGCGCTGTGCTCACACCCTGCAGTGATTCGCACTGGAGGGCAGAAGAAAGGGAATGGCAGAGTCAGGGAATGTGGCTCTGGAGCAGAGGGGGAATGGCAGAGTCAGGGAATGTGGCTCTGGAGCAGAAGAAAGGGAATGGCAGAGTCAGGGAATGTGGCTCTGGAAGAGAAGGGGAATGGCAGAGTCAGGGAATGTGGCTCTGGAAGAGAAGGGGAATGGCAGAGTCAGGGAATGTGGCTCTGGAAGAGAAGGGGAATGGCAGAGTCAGGGAATGTGGCTCTGGAAGAGAAGGGGAATGGCAGAGTCAGGGAATGTGGCTCTGGAAGAGAAGGGGAATGGCAGAGTCAGGGAATGTGGCTCTGGAAGAGAAGGGGAATGGCAGAGTCAGGGAATGTGGCTCTGGAAGAGAAGGGGAATGGCAGAGTCAGGGAATGTGGCTCTGGAAGAGAAGGGGAATGGCAGAGTCAGGGAATGTGGCTCTGGAAGAGAAGGGGAATGGCAGAGTCAGGGAATGTGGCTCTGGAAGAGAAGGGGAATGGCAGAGTCAGGGAATGTGGCTCTGGAAGAGAAGGGGAATGGCAGAGTCAGGGAATGTGGCTCTGGAAGAGAAGGGGAATGGCAGAGTCAGGGAATGTGGCTCTGGAAGAGAAGGGGAATGGCAGAGTCAGGGAATGTGGCTCTGGAAGAGAAGGGGAATGGCAGAGTCAGGGAATGTGGCTCTGGAGCAGAAGAAGGGGAATGGCAGAGTCAGGGAATGTGGCTCTGGAGCAGCTGCAGGAGTTTTGGGAAGGAAGACTCTCCAGTCACAGCACGGAGACTCGCCCTCCCGAGATCTGAGAGCCATTAATCATGTGGAATTAAGGCAGTTAATCAAGTCTCAGGAACTGACAAAAGATTGTCCCTGAGGCTTTTTTACCTCCAGTCTCTTTGGAAAATGATGGTTTCAGCTTTCCACTTGGCTGCCCCTGCGGGCAGAGCCCAAGGTCAGCCGTGACCCAGCGCTGGCACCCGCCGAGCCCAGAGCCCTGCTGGGACTGGCACTGCCACGCTGGGGTCACCCGGTGCCAGCAGGGATTCCAGCAGGTGCTGCCCACATCAATTCCCTGTCTGGAAGCTGAAGTGTTTCCCAGCCCCTGCACCAGAGGAGCTGTGGGCAGGGATGTGGAGCTCGAGGCTCTGCTCACGCTCTCCGAGTTCATGCTGGAACACTAATTCAGCTCATCTTTTCCCATTACATAATTTATGTAATTAATTTCAAATTGAATGGCTCCAGATGCTGATTCTGCCCTCCTGGCTGGCACCTGCTTTCTTCCTGTCAGACCTGACCAGGGGTCGATGCCCCAGCCCTGGGCTGCTCCCAGCGTGGTGAATGCTCCAGGGGCAGATCCCACATGGACAGGAAGGGCCTGAGGCCACACCTGGAGCAGCTTTCCCAGCTCACAGCCCTCTGGAATGTGTGGAACAGGAGCCCTGGGGCCATGTCCCAGCTGTGCAGTCACAGCACAGAGCTCACGGGTGCTGCAATGAAGACATTCCTGGGAACAGGGAATTGGTGATGTCACTGTCACCCCATGCACTCAGGGCTGATGTTGAGGTCCCTGAGTGAAGGTCCCTGTGCAGATCTCTGGGGCTGTGGGCACTGTGGGCAGTGCAGCTTGGGGAGAGGGACATGGGGAAGGGACATGAGACTTCAGGTGGGCATTGGAGACTTTGAGAGGTCATGGACACAGGGAATGGCTCCCACTGCCAGAGGGCAGGGATGGATGGGAGATTGGGAATTGGGAATTCCTGGCTGGGCTGGAATTGCCAGAGCAGCTGTGGCTGCCCCTGGATCCCTGGCAGTGCCCAAGGCCAGGCTGGACCCTGGGGCTGGGAGCAGCCTGGGACAGTGGGAGGTGTCCCTGCCATTCCCTCCTTCCCACAGGGAGCCAAGAGCAGCTGTTCTGTGTCCTGGCCCAGGACTGGAGCACGGTTATTCTCTCAGCATACCCGTGGGGATCAGGGCTCAGGACCACTCAGTTCTGCTGCTGGCAGTGACAACAGCCCAGTTCCAGGTGCAGATCCAGGGCGGGCAGGTGACACAGACCGGGACATCCCATCCCGTTCCTGTAATTGCCAGCAGGAGCAGCAGGTGGCAGGCCCAGCCTGGATTTCATTCCTGCTCCCAGCCGCAGGAATAACCCGGGAACAGCAGCGCGGCAGCGCTGGAACTGCTCTTTGCATGGGCGTGTCTGCCCCTGGCTGGGACAGCAGGGGACAGCTCCTCCTGTGCTCCTGATCCAAACGCTTTCCTCGGATTTGCCTCGGCCTTGTCCCTCTGAACAGACTTCCCAGCCTCTCCCACCTTGGGAGGGAACATTCCAGCGCTCGTCCTGCCAGGGACTGGGACTGAAATCAGCCCAGGCAGTGAATGTCCCCAGCTGGGTGGGGCAGGTTCTGGCGGATGCTCTGCTCCAGCTCTTTCACCTCATGCCCTAAAGTCTGGGGCAGGGTTTGGAATTCACAGAATCCAAGAGTTTGGGTTGGAAGGGACCTCAAATCCCAGCCAGTGCCACCCCTGCCATGGCAGGGACACCTCCCACTGTCCCAGGCTGCTCCCAGCCCCAGTGTCCAGCCTGGCCTTGGGCACTGCCAGGGATCCAGGGGCAGTCACAGCTGCTCTGGGAATTCTATGCCAGGCCCTGCCCACACTCCCAGGAACAATTCCTTCCCAATATCTCACCTAAATCTCCCCTGTGTCAGTTTGAACCCATCCCCCCTTGTCCTGTCCCTCCGTTGCTTGTCTAAAACCCCTCTCCAGGTTCTTTGCAAGCCCCTTCAGACACTGGAAGGATGAATTGCTGGGGAGTCCTTGCAGTTTTCGGCTGCATTAAACCTCTCCAGTGATATGACTTGCTGTTTTTAATATTTTTTTTATCAGTCTGTGGAGAATAAATTAGCTCAGGTAGGAGATGTGGCTACAGGGAAGATAAAGAGGTCAGGGACTGTCCCTTCAGGGCTGTGGTACCTGCTCACAGCCCTCCTTGACCTCAGGGGAAAAAAAGAAGTTGGTTAAAATTGGAGTTACTAGTTTAACTGAGATAAATAACCAGACACAGCACAACAAACCTCTCTTGGACAAATTAATTTGAATTAAATTGCAGGAATAACGTATATTTTTCTGTAGTTACTTCAGGGGGAAATTGAAAACATTTTTTTGCAGAATGTGGCAAGGGACGCCCTCAACACTTCCTGGGAAAACCTGAACAATGGAGACATTTGGATAAGGCTGGAAGTGCTGCCAGGGCATTGGGTCATGCTGAGTGTTTGGACAGCCAGGGATGGACAGGGGGGATTGTTGGGGGTCTGTGCAGGGACGGGGCTGATCCCTGGGGTCCTTTCCCAATCAGGATATCCCATGATTAAGAGCAGGATTTGGGATTTGGGTTGGAACACTCTCCCATGATGTTCTGTGCACCCCTCTCGTTAGGATTCCACGGCATCCCGTGCTGTGGGAGGCACTGATGTGGGGAGGGGGGCTGCAGCACAGGAGGGGCGGTGTTGGCAGGAATTTGGGTGGCTGTGCCAAGACACAAGAGTGAGATCCATGGTGGAATGTGTTCTGGAGTGCTGGATCTGGGCCTGGAAGGACCCTTTCCAAGGAGTGCCTTGTCTCTCCCAGGTCTCTGTGCCCATCCTGTGTCCCTGCCCAGCACTGGGAATGCTTCCCCTGCTCCCAGCAGAATTCTGTGGGTCCTGCTCCATGTCCCAAACACCTGAAGTGCTCTGGGAGAGCACTGGTGCTTCCCAAGAGAAACAGAGATGCCCTGACTTTTGTCCAGAGAATCGCCCTGCTCTGAGCACAAATCCCATGAGGAGAGGCTGAGGGAGCTGGGAAGGGGCTGGAGAATTCCTGAGGGAGCTGGGAAGGGGCTGGAGAATTCCTGAGGGAGCGGGGAAGGGGCTCAGCCTGGAGAAAAGGAGGCTCAGGGGGGACCTTGTGGCTCTGCTCAACTCCCTGCCAGGAGGGGACAGCCGGGGGGGTCGGGCTCTGCTCCCAGGGAACAGGGACAGGACAAGGGTGGTTTAATTTGGATATTGGGGAAATTCCTTCACTGCAAGGGTGGTTAAGGGGCTGCCCAGGGCAGGGCTGGAGTGCCCATCCCTGGAGGGATTTAAAGCCCTGTGGATGTGGCACTTTGGGGACACGGGGCAGTGTGGCCTGGGCAGTGCTGGGGAATGCTTGGACTCGATCTTGGAGGGCTTTCCCAGCCCCCAGGATTCTGTGATGGCAAGAGCAGAGCGCTGATGTCCTGGCAGTGCCCCCCAGTGCCCCCCCAGTGTGGTGAGAGCCCCTCTGCCCCCCCGTGNGCCCAGGGCAGGGCTGGAGTGCCCATCCCTGGAGGGATTTAAAGCCCTGTGGATGGGGCACTTTGGGGACACGGGGCAGTGTGGCCTGGGCAGTGCTGGGGAATGCTTGGACTCGATCTTGGAGGGCTTTCCCAGCCCCCAGGATTCTGTGATGGCAAGAGCAGAGCGCTGATGTCCTGGCAGTGCCCCCCAGTGCCCCCCCAGTGTGGTGAGAGCCCCTCTGCCCCCCCGTGCCCCTCTGTGCTGGGCCACAGGACAGTCCTGGTGGGATGTCCATGCTGGGGGGACAGACAGGGCACTGGGACAAGGGGACAACACCACGGCCCTGCTGCTCTGGGACTTCTGGGGGTGCTGAGGGGTGCAGGGGGTGCCCACAGAGCAGCAGGGCACGTGAGAGCACGGCTGGTGTGACTCCACCTGGGTGAAATGCATTTTCTGGCTGCTTGGTGTCTCTCAGGGCAGCCTGAGTGAGGCCAGGATTAGTTCTGGAGGTTAAACCCACGTTGTTTCCAGCACACAGTGCTGCTTCTCTGTGCTGTGGGGAAGGGAGGCGAGGCTGCACTGCTCCTCACTGCTACACCTCCCTCTGCCAGCCTGGAGAGCAGAGCAGCAGAAGTAATGGGCTGAGGAGCATTTGGAAGGATTTGAAAGCCCTGTTGCACATCAGTCTGCAGTGTCCTCGCTCCATTAATATTCCGGGGAGAGGAATGTAACAGAGCCATCTCGTGATTACTCTGCTGATTAGGGGGCATCATTATCTGTCCCTCTCAGAGCTCTCAGCCAGCTCTGGGCTTTGAAGCTGGAGACAAATAATGAAGGTGCAGAGCAGAGAGCACCCTCTCTCTCCCTCTCCCCAGGTAAAACACCCTCTGTGATTTATTACCTCCCCTTAAGAAAAGCAGGACATAAATTACGAAGCGTTGCCAAATCTTTCAGCTCTCATAGACAAGGCTATTTGCTAAATGGTCTATTTGAAGGTCTTTTTGATGCTGCCAAACATCCTAACAGAATTTACCTGGAAACAGGAGTTCTTGATGAGTTTCATTATTAATATATATATAAAGGAGTTGCTTTTCTTGCTCAGAGGATGTGTCTGAAATGGAAAACACAGTTCAGAGCTCTCAGCTGCAGCCACGACCCTACTTTCAGTGGGTACAGGCTGAGAGAGTTCTGTTACACCACTGCTTCTCCTCGCTTGGTTTAGGGGGGACCTGACCCCCTAAATCAAGGGGATTTATGGACAGATCTGTCCCTGGGCTCAGTGTCATGCTGCAGGACAGGCATAGAAAAAGTGAGATAACTGAAAATAAACTTGGGGCAGGGTTGTTGGGCAGCAGGGACATCCTCATCCCTCGTGTGCAAGGAGCCCGGAGCTGGACACGGCACTCCAGGAGCTGTCCTTGGTATTGATGCTTTGAGAACAGAGGCTGGGCAGGGTTAAAGAATAAAGCAGGGAGTTAGTAAAAGGATTTCCTCCATGGATCCACCTTGGGCAGCACAAGAGCCCAGCCAGGGCTGCACCCAAGATGAACCAAAATGGTCCCAAAATGGACACCGGGCACGGGCTCTGGCACTTTTATCAGTTCTGCTCCATTTGCACATTGGAGTTCATTGTCCAATTCCAGCTTTAGCCCATCAAGTCCCATCCTGCTTGTTTTTCTCTCTTCAGCCCACGTTGTTTGTGCTCTTGGGCTGAGATTTGGATCATTTGTGCTTGGTCCCCAGCTAGAGAAGGAATTGTTTTGTCTCCCTGCTCTGTGCAGAGAGCTCACCATCCCCTGATATGAAGCCCAGCCCCACACACTAAAGCAGCACAGAACCTGAAAATATAAAAGCTAAAACCTGAGGCATCAGTATCACCCAGCTCTCCTCAGCCCCTTTACCCCCCAGGGACATATTTTCATCAGTTAAGCCCACAAAAAGGCTAAAATTATTTCCTTCTGGAGCCCACAGTTGTATTTTCACTGCTTATCTTGCTCTCTCCTCTGAGTGTCCTGAACTCCACATTTTCCCATGGTCACTGTATCCAAGGCTGCGTCATCCATGAGTTTTCTTCCCGCTGGGAGTACAGGTCCAACACAGCATCTCCCCTGCTCATTTCAGCATCAAGAAATCATCTTTATACACCCTGGAAATCCCCTGGATCACCTGCATCCAGAGTGGCTGCCCCTGGATCCCTGGCAGTGCCCAAGGCCAGGCTGGACACTGGGGCTGGGAGCAGCCTGGGACAGTGGGAGGTGTCCCTGCCATGGCACTGGATGGGATTTAAGGTCCTTTCAACCCAAACTATTCTGGGGTTCTGTTCTATGACAGAGCCCTTCTGACAGGCACCAAGGCGGGTAAAGGCACCCTGGGACACCAGGGCCCATCTGTGGGGAGGCATTCCAGGCAGGAATTAACCCCTGGGTCCATTGGCACCTGGCTGAGGCTCAGCTGGCACTGATGGCCCCCCTGTTCACCTTCCCCAGAGTGCTGGTGAACAGCACATCCATGTCCACATCCACAGGGAGCAGGAGTCCTGCCCAGTTCCAGCTGATACAGGGTAGGCTCTTCCAGCCTGATCCCATCCATCCATCCATCCATCATCCATCATCCATCCATCCATCATCCATCATCCATCCATCCATCATCCATCATCCATCCATCCATCATCCATCATCCATCCATCCATCATCCATCATCCATCCATCCATCATCCATCATCCATCCATCCATCATCCATCATCCATCCATCCATCATCCATCATCCATCCATCCATCATCCATCATCCATCCATCCATCATCCATCATCCATCCATCCATCATCCATCATCCATCCATCCATCATCCATCATCCATCCATCCATCATCCATCATCCATCCATCCATCATCCATCATCCATCCATCCATCATCCATCATCCATCCATCCATCATCCATCATCCATCCATCCATCATCCATCATCCATCCATCCATCATCCATCATCCATCCATCCATCATCCATCATCCATCCATCCATCATCCATCATCCATCCATCCATCATCCATCATCCATCCATCCATCATCCATCATCCATCCATCCATCATCCATCATCCATCCATCCATCATCCATCATCCATCCATCCATCATCCATCATCCATCCATCCATCATCCATCATCCATCCATCCATCATCCATCATCCATCCATCCATCATCCATCATCCATCCATCCATCATCCATCATCCATCCATCCATCATCCATCATCCATCCATCCATCATCCATCATCCATCCATCCATCATCCATCATCCATCCATCCATCATCCATCATCCATCCATCCATCATCCATCATCCATCCATCCATCATCCATCATCCATCCATCCATCATCCATCATCCATCCATCCATCATCCATCATCCATCCATCCATCATCCATCATCCATCCATCCATCATCCATCATCCATCCATCCATCATCCATCATCCATCCATCCATCATCCATCATCCATCCATCCATCCCATCTCCCCCCAGCTCACCTCCAGCCCCCAGCAGTTTAAGGTGGGCAGAGCTTTGCCAAGCTAGGCCTGGAAAATAACTGAAGGCAGGAGTGATGGCAGAGGAGGAAAAGGGAGAGGGACACCTGCCGTGCGGGAGATGAGTTGTCAGCCGGGGTTCAGGGGTCAGTGCAGTGATTTATTTTTAATTTGGGTGGTTGACAGCTGGGATTTCATTTGTGGCTCCGCAGGCCGGGCTGTGCCACACCAAACAAAAGGTGTCAGCTGCTGTGTCACATCACATCAGAGCAGAGCTGCCTCTGCTGCAATCACAGCCACCTTGCCGTGACTCCCTGCAAACTCCCAGCTGGCAGGAGGGAGGGCCCTGGAAACGGAGCCTGGAGCAGCCTGTCCTGCTCTGGGTCTGCACCCTCTGACACCACACAGGGCACAGCACTGCCTGTCCAGGCCTCACCAGCTGGAAGAGCCACAAGCCCAACCTGGCTGCAATGCAGGGACCAGTTACAGCCTCCCCATGGTCCAGAGGAATCACTAAATCCAGCAGCAATGGCCTGGATTTATCAATGGAATTAGGGACACATAATGAAATTAATGCTGGGGCTGTGCCAGGGAGGCTCAGGCTGGAGATCAGGGACAGGTTCTCCCCCAGAGGGTGCTGGCACTGCCCAGGCTCCCCAGGGAATGGGCACGGCCCCGAGGCTGCCAGAGCTCCAGGAGCCTTTGGCCAGCGCTGCCAGGGATGGACAGGGTGGGGTTGTTGTGGGGCTGGGCAGGGACAGGGGCTGGGCTGGGATGATCCTTGGGGGTCCCTCCAGCTCAGGACATTCCATGATCTTATGAGAGCTGCCCTAACCCTGTCCTGCTGCCAGCTGGGGGTGGATCACTCTGGTCACCTGTGGAAGCTCAGTGGGAAGAAGCAGCTCAATTCCTCTCCATGTGTCCTTTCCTGCTGGGCTGGTGTGATGCCTTCAGACCTGTTTGCATCAGTTTTAATCACAGAATCCCAGAAGGATTTGGACTGGAAGGACCTCAGATCCCAGCCAGTGCCACCCCTGCCATGGCAGGGACACCTCCCACTGTCCCAGGCTGCTCCAAGCCCCAGTGTCCAGCCTGGCCTTGGGCACTGCCAGGGATCCAGGGGCAGCCAGAGCCCCTTTTTGCCTTTCCCTGTCTCCCCAGCCTGTGCTCGTGCAGCAGCTCCTGCTCTGGGCATTACTTGGCTCCTCTCAGTACAAACTGAAGTCGTTTTTCCCATCTGTTTTGCAGTTGTCACAAACCCTTTGAGTTCTCAGCCTGGCTGCCCCAGCTGCTCTGAGCCCAGCCCGGGTCAGTCTGGGCTATGCCTGCTGTGCCTGTGGGGCTTGCCCAGGCTGCTCAGGGAAAAGCGAGACAGTGCCAGAGGCAGGGGGATGCAGGGGCACACTCAGCTGTCCCCTGGTCACGGGCAGCTGCTCTCTCAGTAGGATGTTCTGGCTTCCTACCTCTGCTTTGTTTTATCCCTGTTGCCCTGGCTCGCTCGGAAATGTCACGCCAAAGAGCCTCAGAAGCATTATTAAAGTCAAAATAAATGACATTTACTGTCTCCTGCTTTCCAAAAGCCTGTTAGCCAGTCACAGGAGGAAATGAGGGGTTTTTAAACCCTGCCTGCCTGATCCTTTCCCTTTTATTACCATGTCTCTTCCAAGGATAAATCCCCTTTGAGTTTTGCTGGGATAAATAACTGCTAAGTCAATGTAATTGTTGTCTGCAGTGCTGAGCACAGGGCCCTGCAGGCAGGGGCTGCTGAACTCCGAGTAAGCTCTGCTCTCTGAGACAAACCCTTGTCACCAAGGGGGACCAGGACAGCACTGGGGGGGACTGGGAGCCTCACCCTGAGTCCTGAGAGCTCCCACAGCCCAGGGCCAGGCAGAGCCCTGTCCTTGTCACCAGTGCCAGCTGCAAAAGCCTTTGTGCTCCTTAGGATCACTGAATCATTTGGGTTGGAAAAGCCCTGCAAGAACGAGGCCAGCTGCTCCCCAAGGCCACACCGCCCCTGTCCCCAAGTGCCACATCCACAGGACTTTAAATCCCTCCAGGGATGGGCACTCCACCCCTGCCCTGGGCGGCTGTGCCAGGGCTGGACAAACCTTTCCAGGAAGGAATTTCCCCAATATCCACCCTGAGCCTGCCCTGGCCCAGCCTGAGGCCATTTCCCCTTGTCCTGTCCCTGACCCCCCCGGCTGTCCCCTCCTGGCAGGGAGTTGTGCAGAGCCACAAGGTCCCCCCTGAGCCTCCTTTTCTCCAGGCTGAGCCCCTTCCCAGCTCCCTCAGGAATTCTCCAGCCCCTTCCCAGCCCCCTCAGGAATTCTCCAGCCCCTTCCCAGCTCCCTCAGGAATTCTCCAGCCCCTTTCCAGCTCCCTCAGGAATTCTCCAGCCCCTTCCCAGTTCCGTTCCCTGCCCTGGACACATCCAATGGGAATTTCCCCAGCACACACAGGTGACTTGGCCACTGGGCTCTCCCCTTCCAGAACCACTTCCCACCTGAGCAGACACAAGGAATAAATAGGTTTGGGTTTGGGGTTCCAGCTCCTTCCCAGCCTTGGCTGCACGTGCTAAGAGCAGCCCAAGGATCACAGTCCTGGCAGAGTTTCCTTGGATGTGATTTCCCAAAAGCTTTTAGCTCTACCCTGGGAGTTTGTCTCTAATTGCAGAAATACCAAAATGCCTTTGAGCATGTTTATTCAGTGGAGTTTGATTTTAGTTACTCATTATAACAGTGTTAATAACAGCCTGAAGGGAAGGAGCAGGATTGCATTTGAGCCACAGAGAGCTGAAGATGGGTTGGTTTAAATTTTTGCTTAATGGACCGTTCTGTCCTCAGAACAGTTTGTCTTGTCTGCCATTTTTATTTCCCCTTTTGCCACTTGATGTCTCAAACCCAGAAATAAAAGGCAACAGAGTTATCTAATACCACAAGTGTCAGATCTCATAACTTGGTGAAAATCAGTCCTTCAGGGAAATTGAATTTATTGCCAGTTGAAATATGAATGCTTTTATTTGCTCTGGAATGTGAGCCTGCCTTTGTTAACAAGACTGACCTATTCTCACTGAAGCCAAAGGTTGATTTTGGCTGCTCACAAGTTGTTCAGGGATGGGAGGGAGAAAAAAGGCTGGTGGGAGACTCAGGACAAGGAAACTGATGATGGAATTGCTGATTTTTGCCAGAAACAGCTCTTAGATCCCCTGGCCCCTGACTCCTGCACGTTACTGAGCTTCCAGTTCTGCAGTTCCTGGTCTCAGCCCTCATTCCTGGTCCCCAAACCAGGACATGCATGGACCAGGACAAGGCAGGATGGGGATGAAAGGCAGGAGTACTGCAGTGGGTGTCCTGCTTTGCTTCTTGGGCGAGAAAACGCTGATCCTTCGGAGCAATTTCACAATTTTAGAGTCCTTCCCCCAGCTGGAGCTGGGAGGGAGTTGCTGTTTGTGCCTCTAGGGGAGGCAGGGCAGAGGTTTGGTCACTGTTTTGGGATGCAGGGGACAGGAAGAAGGCCACACAGACTCCATGATTCAGAAGGCATAAAAGGCATTTATTAATAGGAATCCACACTTCTTATAGAGAGCACCGTGGAGCTCAGACCTGATTGGCCTTTGGGAGACTCCTCTCACACTATTGGGAACAACTCCTACTTGTAAACAAACACACTCCTACTCCTTTCACAAACACCAGGTGCAGAGATTGAGATAATAATTGGTTTAATTCTTTCTCTGACTTTCCCAGGCCGAGCCTGGGAGAAGCTGTGTGCTTCTCTCTGTTACCAGAGGCTGAGAATATCCCCAGGGGAGTTTCCAGGAGACAGGAACCGTTACACAGCCCCAGAACCCCAGACTCACAGGGATGGTTCAGTCCTTCCTGGTGGGAAGCTGGGTTTTGCCAGGCTGGCTCTGACCCCAGGGTGAGCAATCCTTGGTGGGGCTGTGTCCCTGGAGCTGGGATCCAAAGGCTTTGGCACGAGGGAGCTGCCTGAGGATCTTCTGGGAGAGCCGTGCCCAGAGATGTGGGACTCCCGAGGGCTCTTTAAAATGCTGTTTATTGTACCCTGACAGCCATCACGGGTCCTGGGTGACAGAGCCCAGCCTGAAGCCACCAGCCACAGCTGCAGGCATGGCTGGAGTCCGGAGTCGCTTCAGTTCTGGTTACAAT
>VXAX01001462.1:154392-176515 GCA_013399835.1 Leptocoma aspasia | reverse complement strand
ACACATCTGTGAGACTTTCTTGTCAAACTTTCCTCCATCCCAACAATCTTCCTTTTGGAATTTCTCATGGATCCACACCTCTCAGAGCACTGCTGCACCCCCTGGCACCCAGCTGAGCCTGGCTTGCTTAGGACAGCATCAGCCCAAAGCTGCTCTGGGCTGGGATTTAAACCCAGGCTCTGTTTGCTGGGTGAGTGATGATGGATAAAACGGGGCTGTTCATCTTCCTGCAAGGCGTCAGGGTTTATTTATACCTTCAGAATTTGTCAGAGGGAAATTTCCCAGTCAAACAAACGTGTAATTTATTCCTGGCAGCGCAGGGAGGCTGAAGAGTTTAATTTCTGTGGGGATGGAAGGTGCAAGGAGCCCCATTTATCAGGTCAGACAGCAGAAGTGATGCCAGGCTGGACTGAGGATCCTTGCAGCATCATCCTCAGCTGACACTGATTCAAGGCTTGGTTGAGGTTTTTTTGGGGGGGTTTTGTTTTTTTTGTTTGTTTGTTTGTTTGTTTTTTGGTGTGGTTTTTTTTTTTGTGTTAGGCTTAGGGCTGGGATTAAATGTGTGAGATGGTATTTTTTGTTTGCAATTAAATGTTTATTAGTTTTTATTTATATTACAGTTTTATAAACCGTGAGTTTTATAGTACTTTCTTAACAAACTAAAAATTGAGGTTTTTTTAATAAGATTTTTTAAGGAGAAATTCTTTAATTAAGAAATGATACTTAAATTATTTTTATTATTAACTATTTGTGGTTTGTAATGTGGCCTTTTGTATCCAATTACACCTAAACTTATGAAGAAGAAGGCGAAGAAGAAGGATTAACTTCTGCTCTAAAACTTCCATTTTGCTTTGTATACATTACTGTATTCTAAAACCTTAAACTCTAAGTTTTCCACCCTGTGATATCACACACTTTTATTCAAACCACACACCCACAATCCCAGTTGTATTATTCAATTTTGGAAGGCCTCTCAGGTGAAATGCAGTGTTCTCCTGGGGGTCAGTGCCTGTCAGCACAGAAAGTCTGGAATTCCCAGCATGCAGGGCTCCAGCCCTCGGGCACTCGAAGGGGAATGGTTTTTCCATGGAGTGAAGTCACAGCTGCCTTTGGAAACGGACAGCTGGATAAAGATCCTCATTTGGAAGTGTCCCCAGCTCCAAGTGCCTTTCTGCAGTGTATTGGTTTTCCATCTGTGAGGGAGATAAAGCTCCTCCTGCAGTTTAATGCTGGTTTCCATCCTGGCTGATCAATAATAATTCCCTGCAGGACGTGCCTGGAGGGGTGATGGGAATTAACGAGCTGTGCCTCAGCCCACGCTGTGTTTACAGGCCCTGCAGATCACTGGCACGTTGGTGTCTCTTGGCACAGCATCCTCATCACAATTATTCTTTCTCCAGTCTTTGGTGTCTCTTGGCACAGCATCCTCATCACAATTATTCCCTTTCGAGCTCTTCCTCCACCCCGAAATGCAGCTGTGAGTCCATCCCTGGGCTGAGAAACCTCCTCCTGCTCCTCCAAGAGGCCCCTTGAGCATCAGAGCCACAAGAGCTGAACCCAGCACAGCAATCTCCAGCTTTTCATTTTAGCTCTGGGCTTCTTTGAGTTTAAATCTGCAAATTTTGGGTGTAAAACTCCGTTTTCTCGGGTAGGAGACCCCATCAGTGTGTTCTTCCACGGGGGTGACACACCAAAGCTGTTGGTGCATAAAAATAGGAATTTCCTCCCAGCTCTGGGAACTCTTCACCCTTGTGTCCTCCTGCTGAGAAGGGCTGGAACCAGTTCCACTTGATCCCCTCACTGCTGCTCCAGGAATGATCCCAAGGAACTGCTGGAGAAGGGGATGGGGCTGTATTTAACCAAACTTCCTGTGATCACATCTTGGTGCTTTCTTGATGCCTGAAGCTTCTCTGTGCCCTTCAAAAACGGTCTTGAAGTCGTTCTGGGAGTGGGTGAGTCTTGGCAAAAGTTCTGTGGATCTTCAGGGACCTGAGATCCCTCCTAAGAGACTCTGTGACCTCCTCCTCCTCCTCTGCAGGGTCAGACTGGGATAAATCCTCCTCCCATGGATAAATCACCGTGCCTGAGGATGGCTTCAGACATAATTACTTGGTTACATGGAGACACGGGGTTTTTATAAAGCAGGGGAATAGACAGCAGGGCAGGGTAGAGATGAAGAGCCTGATGATTTTTTGTCTTTCAAGTGGTCGTTTTTCACATCAGGTGAAGCAAAACTGGGCTTGAGTGACATTTCTCTAATGCAATTAATTATTTATGGTTTTCTGCAAGCAGCAATCAAGAGGAGCAGCACTGAAATGGAATTTATATCTCAATTGATTTTTAAGGAAAAGGCTGCAGTGAGTGCAGGGTCTGTGCCAACCCCAGCTGGGTCTCCCTGGGCTTTAAACCCACCTGGCCAGGCAGGGACACACCTGGCCAGGAGCTCCAGCACAGAGCAGCCAGGTGGGAGCTGCTGCTTCCCTGCCTCTGGGGAGTCCAGGGGGGCAAAAGGCAAAAATTGTCATAAAATCCCAGAGAGGTTTGGGTGGGAAGGGACCTCAAATCCCAGCCAGTGCCACCCCTGCCATGGCAGGGACACCTCCCACTGTCCCAGGCTGCTCCCAGCCCCAGTGTCCAGCCTGGCCTTGGGCACTGCCAGGGATCCAGGGGCAGCCACAGCTGCTCTGGCAATTCCAGCCCAGCCAGGAATTCCCAATTCCCAATATCCCATCCATCCCTGCCCTCTGGCACTGGGAGCCATTCCCTGTGTCCTGTCCCTCCATCCCTTGTCCCCAGTCCCTCTCCCTCTTTCCTGCAGCTCCTTCAGGCCACAGCTGTGTCACCCCAAAGCTTCTCCTGTCCAGCTGGACAATCCCAGCTCTCCCAGCAGAGCTGCTCCATCCCTCTGACCATCCTGGACTCCCTCCAGCAGCTCCACATCCTTCCTGTGCTGGGGTGTGGTTATTCTCAGTTCTTCTGAAGAGAGAACAGAGATAACTCAGGGAAACCTAGAGAAAAGGATTCAAACAGTTATTATCTGATCCCTTGCACCTGGTGTTGTGCAGGACATTCACAAGAAGGAGTTGTTCCCCGTTTAACCAAGGAATCTCCTAAAGACCAATCAGGTCTTGGGTGCACAAACTTCTCTATGAGAGTGTGATATTCTATTAATAAATAAGCCTTTATGCCTTCTGAATCATGGAGTTTTGTCACCTCTCTTGCTGTTCCTAAACTCAACTCCAACACTGGGGGACCACAAATTAATTCCAAAATAATCAAGGCCGTTCCAGGGTAAACTTCCATTTCCACAGTTCAGTTTGGATGGGGCATTTGTTCTCCTGCATATCTGGAGCTGGAAAAATGGAATTCCTCCTTACAGGTAGGGTTTGCTGCTCCCTTGGTTGTGTTTTTACCCCACTGACTGCAAGGACTTCTCTGCTTGAGGAGGTGCTGCCCGGATTGCAGCAGAACAAAACGGAGCAAAACAACATTTTTTTTGCCATCTTTTTATTCTTCATGTTCTCGGTTTCTGTTTTAATTACAGTGGTGCACAGCTCCCAGACACAGGAGGGAATTTGCATTTGATGGTTTGGATGTTAATGACGATGTTGTGTCTGGTGTAATGAAATGTTTCCCATATGCTGGCTACAGTGGAAGTGCTTTCCCTGGAGATCTCCAGATGAACTCAGCTTCCAGGTGCCAGGAGGAGTTTGTGTGCTCGGGCTCCACGGGACAAACACAGATTTTTAATTTCACAGCCATGCTTAGAAATGCCTCTGATTCCCATGGAATAAAGCCAAGCCCAGGGATCTGAATGGATGGAGCAGGATCTGCTCCGGGGGCCCAGCAGGGGCTGATCCCAGGAATTCCCGGGCACAGGAGGCAGAACTCCTGCCCTGGGCAGTGCCCAGCCCTGAGCAGAGCCCAGAGAGGGGCTGGAGTCTCCTCCCTGGGATATTCCAGAGCCACATGGACACACTGCTGTGCCCTGAGCAGGGACTGGCACCAGTGACCCTCTGGGGTCCCTTCCAGCCTGACCCATCCTGGGATTCTGGGATTCTGCAGCAGCTTTGGAGTTGTGCTGGAGGACATGGGAGGCTCTGGGGAGCGAGGTGACAAATCCTGGCTGTGGGCTCTGCAGTGCCAGAAGTGCTGCATTCCCTGCAGGGGGATTAAGTTTCAAACAAGACATTACAAAAGGAAAACTTAAAGAAACGTGAAAATCTAAAAGCACAGCAGAAAAAATTCAATTATTTTGGACACAAAAGCCACACAGCAGGTTGAGTAAAATTCCTTTAAAATAACTGTAAAACTCCTTTAAAATTCCTTTATTTCTGGTGCTTTCCAATGACTTGCACTCCTTTGGCTTCTTTATTCTCACCTGTGAGCACATTTAGGTCTGATTCCATCCCATCCTGTGCTGTCCCCAGGATTTTAGGGATGCAGGAACAGCCTCGTGCCTGCCAGCCATTCCTGGGAGCAGGAATTCTGCAGTGGAGCTGTTCAGAGCTTTGTTGGCTGCATTGCTGTAAATCAGGGTGAGCTCCTTGTTTAACTGTTCCCTGGAACAGCCCCAGCTTTTCCTGTGCTCCCTGCACACAGTTCCAGCCTTGTGCTGTATCAGAAACCCAGCTGGAGAGCTGTGGAGGGGATAATTCCCTTTATTCCCTGAAAACCCCGTGAGCCACAGTCCCAGCACGGATCCCTCTGCTCCCACCGTGTGCTGGGCTTTGGGTTTTTCTTTTCCCTCCGTGCTGCCAATCACTAAATCCATTCCAATAAAAACTGCTGGGGTTGTGGTTTTTATCTGGAATTGCTGTTGGCAGGATTAGGAGCAGGAGGAATTGCTTCCCCGAAATATCTCCGAGGTTCTTTCACAGCTCGATGCTGGCTGGATGAACCCTGGGGAGGTGCCCATGATCCAGGGAATCTCTCCCACTTTGGAACCCAGCACATGCTCTTTGGATTCTCTTTTGCCTGGGAGGGCTCAGTTTCTGTGATAATATTTGTAAAAAATAAGGATTTCTTAAGGTCNAGTTAATGAGAGATGTTCTGCTTGCTTTTATTTATTTTTTTTCCCCTGATTGCTCATTAATTGTGTGCAAACAGCTTGGGGTCAGCACAAGTTTGTTTATTGGGATTTATTTACGGATTCATTTTGGTGATTCATTTCTCCTTGAGCATTTGGAGGAGATGATTTCAACCACTCCCATTTGTGCTCCGTTGCTGGATCCTGACAAAATGGAGCTGGGAGCTCTCTCATCCCTGGAGGTGTCCCAGGAATTCCTGGAGGTGGCACTCAGAGCTCTGGGCTGGGGACAAGGTGGGCTTGGGGCACAGCTGGGACTCGGTGACCCTGGAGGGGTTTCTCACCCCTGGCCTGTCTCTTGGCCAGGAATATGATCCAGGTGTTTTTCCCTCTCCTCCTCCCCTCTAACCACTTCCCTCAGTTTTCCCTTCCTCAGCCACAGCACTCGTGTCTCATTCTGCCTTTAAAACTTCCCAAAGAGACATTCCAGGATGTGAAATTGGCCAAGGAGCGCGGATCCCTCCGTGGATTTTGGTGTTTAACGTGCCCCACTGTGGCTCACTCTGCCTTTGCAAGTCCCTGTGCTGATAATCACTGTCACCATTGCCAGTGGCCCCTGGAGAGCCCAAACAGCTGAAGTGGGCAATTACTGTATTTTAAACTTAATTAAAAAATGATCCACACAGGGAGAAAAGTTTGAATGTGATCAAAGGATTCATTTCAGGAAAAGCTCCTGGCACCGTTTGATGCCTCCAAGGAGAGTCAGAGCTGAATTGTTGGGAAGTCAGGGGACGATTCCATCACCTGGAATTCAGGAGGAAAGGCTGGGAGAGCTGGGAATGTTCCCCTGGAGAGGAGAAGCTCCAGGGAGAGCTCAGAGCCCCTGGCAGGGCCTGAAGGGGCTCCAGGAGAGCTGGAGAGGGACTGGGGACAAGGGATGGAGGGACAGGACACAGGGAATGGCTTCAAATGAACAGAAAGGAGGTTTAAATTGGATATTGGGAAGGAATTCCTGGCTGGGAGGGAGGGCAGGCCCTGGCACAGGTTCCCAGAGAAGCTGTGCCTGCCCCTGGGTCCCTGTGGATGAGGGATCAGCACAAAGTGGCTGCTGCGCTGACAAAACCCATTTCAGGCTTTTACAATTATTTTCTTTAAAAGAAATTCTGCTCTCAGGATTTATCCCGTGTCACACGGAGCCACCTAATGCCAGGAGATTGAGTTTAATTATCGCCCTGCTAAATTGCAGCAAAGTTGAGGAGTGTCTGCTCCCATCTCTCAGCACTGGCTCTGCCGTGGATTTGTGTGAGAGCAGGAAAGAAAGGCTGGGAATTGCTGCTTTTATGTGCACGTAGCTTAAGTGAACCCAAAATTAAAATGATGAGCATATCATGGCTTCCAATTAATGGCCTTAGCAGCTGAAATGACACATTTGTAAGTGAGTTAAATATCATCTGGGCTCCTTCTGCCTCTGCCCTCGGCAGCCCGGTATTTTCCATCGTCTCACAGACAGTGATTCCTGCAGCGTTTAATGGAGCTGGAAGCAAAAGCACAATAAAATTCCAAACGGGAGCGAGCTGAGAAGTGAGGAAGGGGATAATGGGTGCTTAATGCTGTTAAATACCTCGCGCTTAACGCCGGCAGCTCCCTCGCTTCTGCCAAGGAAAAATTTTAAGTGGTTGCAGGTCCTGGAAGCTTTCCCTGGAAACCATCCCTGCTGTGCTGGATGTGTAAATCTGGGAGCAGCTGGGGTGGGGATTCAGGGTCCCTTCCGAGCTGCTTTTTTGTTCTAAATGGTCACCTGTGTTCTCTGGGCTGCTCTGCTCTGCTGGAGCTGGGAAGGGGAAAAAAGAGGAGAGTGCTGGAGCCTTGGGGTGTCCCGGGATGCTGGGGGAGGCTCACATCTGGCTGCAGCTGCCTCGGGGAGCCCACACAGGCTGCAGCCCATCCCCAGCAGTGTGCTAAATGAGTATCGAATAGTTGACTCTCACAGTTAGAGGGTAAATATTATGTAAGAGAAGTTTTATAGATATGTTTCTTTTTCCTTTCCTTTTGTTTCTGCGGGATGGCTGGGGCAGTTTGGGACATTTGGGAGGGTTGGCTCATTCCTATGGCAACACCTGACCTCCAATCCAGATGTCAGGAGTGATCTCCACCACTGGACAGCAAAGAAGGGGTCGATGGACAGAACCTGGGGAGGGGCAAAAGGGTTAAAAGGGTGGAACATCCATTTTGAGGCCAAGCACATGGTGGGGAATGCCTTGCTCCCAGTGCCGTGTTTCATTGTCTTCATTCAGCCTTCTGTTGTCATTTTTGATAAGGTTTTTAATAAACCTTTTTAAAATTTAAAAAGTGAGGTTCCTTTCTCACAGCAGTATTCTCCTCCGTTATGGGATCCCAGACTGGTTTGGGTTGGAAAGGACCTTAAAGCCCATCTGTTCCTGCCATGGGCGAGGATTTCTCCAATTCTCAGTGTTACCAAAAGAAACTCAGACGTGAAGTGTCTGAATCCAGCATTTCTCCAAATCTCAGTGTTACCAGAAGAAACTCCTCGAGCCCAAATTGCCCAAATCCAGCACCTGGATGTGTTTCCCCCACGCTGTGCCCCCATCCCTGCCATGCCCAGGCGTGCCCTGTCCCAGGTGACCCAGCTGGGAGTGGCACAAGGACTTTGCCAGCCCAGAGGTGTTCTCCAGGTCAGGAACTCCCTCCAGAGCAGGAGCCTGGGGTCAATCAGCCCTTCAGAGAGCCAGGGGGGCACAGGTCTCAGCTGGATGATAACCATGGAGCACAGCCAGGCTCAGAGCGTGCCTGCAGCTTTCCCGGCTCTCCTGCGCTTGGGAGAGGCTGAGCTGAGCCCCTGACAGGGATCCCGGCCTGGGATAAGGAAACTGGCATCCTGCCCGGGCTGGGAAGCGCCTTGCTGGTGTCTCTGGCCTCTTCTGGGGCTGCCCCTGGATCCCTGGCAGTGCCCAAGGCCAGGCTGGACACTGGGGCTGGGAGCAGCCTGGGACAGTGGGAGGTGTCCCTGCCATGGCAGGGGTGGCACTGGCTGAGAGTTAAGGTCGCTTCCAACCCAAACCAGGCTGGGATTCTATGAATTAAACCCACGGCAGGGATTCAGCAAAGCTCCTGGGAGCAGCTTGAGCCGGGCTGAGCAGTTTAAGCTTTGCTGAGCCGGGTCTCGCAGATCCAGGCTTGTGCAGAATTGCACTGCACTAAAGCTGATGGATAAACACTTAAAAATATTTTAGAATCTTTCAGCTGTTGCCATCAGCTCCATATTGTGAAAAATGTAAAGAAATCTGCCGAGCCCTTCCTTGGTTTGGTCAGGTGCTTGGAAGGTGAAGTTAAATAAAAAGGGAAAGCAGCGGCCTCATTTACAGCTCGTTTGTAAGGAGCAGGCTCTAATTAAGCACTTTAAGGGGTGGGACACTGAGGTGTGAAGTTTATTGAGCACTTGGTTAACTGTTCAATTAGTCTGGGTGTTTTGAGAACTGGTATAATTCTAATTCATGGCAGGATCAATGGCTTGATTTAGAAGAAAATATAAAATAAAACTCTAATTCCGAGAGCAGTGGAAGGTAAGTAATTACCACAGATTGATTTTGTTACCATAATCATTACCAATATTCTTCTAATCAGGTAAATACTGCTGGAGAGCTCTGAGGAGACTTCAGGATTTGCCATTAAAATCAGCATTGCTTCCTTAGATTATAATTTTAAGTGGTACTTGATAAGGTTAATTAAAATTGGCTTAAATATCGAAGGGTGATTCCTTTGGAAACACCAACCTGGTGTTCCATGGACAGGGACAGCTCCCAGTGTCCCAGGGTGTCCCAGGGTGCTCCAGCCTGGCCTTGGACCCTGCCAGGGAGCTGCTCAAGGCAATGGATGAGGAAAAATGTACCTGGGCTAAGAGGAGGAAACTCCTTCCTGGGAGTCAGGAATCATCCCCAGGTGCTCTGAGAGCTCACCCGTGTGTTTCCAGCTGGGGAAACTGAGGCACGAGGGATGCCAAGGCCTTGGAGCAGGGCTCTGGCAAGTGCCTGCTCCCTTTTCCCAGCTGCTCTTCCCTGGCTCTGCCAGATCCCTGTCACCTTCCTGCCCTGCCAGGCAGGAGTCAACCACAACAGCCCAGAGAGGGATGGGGAAAGAAACTGCCACAGCTGAAGGGTTTCTTTAAGGAAAACGCCTGAATGATTCTGCTGGGGTTTTTTTCCTCCAGGAGAAGATTGAAATGAAGGGCAGGAGAGATTTGGGAAATAATCCCCTTCTCCACGGAAGCTGTTCTGATGCTTCCTGTGCCATAACAAATCAGTGGGGATGAAAAACCCTGTCACTTGTGTAAAACTTCTGCCAGGATTGGATTCACCCCTCCAGCTTAGCTGGGACAGAGGGATGAGCCTGATGGACACAGCTGGAGATGTCCCCTGGAACCACCCAGCCCTTCCTGGGCACCACACGGAGCTGCAGGTGGAGCTCGGGGGGTTTCCAGTTCCTGAGTGGCACAAAGTGCTTTGTTCTGGCACAGGGAGCAGCTGCACCGAGGAATAAATCCTTGTGGATGCACGAGGAGAGCAGGAGATGGGAGATCAGGGACAGGTTCTTCCCCAGAGGATGCTGGCACTGCCCAGGCTGGAGATCAGGGACAGGTTNGGGGGCTGGGCAGGGACAGGGGCTGCAATGGGTGATCCTGGGGGTCCCTCAGCTCAGGATATTCTGGGACTCTGTGATTGCCTTACTCAGGGGAGAAAATCCGAGGGGATTCCCAAAACATCCGTTGCTGTTGGTTTCTGGGGTTGTACAAATGGCTCCATCAGCTCTGAATTGTCCTTGCTCTGTTGCCGTGGAGTTCATCCTTCCCTGGCAGGGTGGGCAGGCCCTGGCACAGGGTGCCCACAGCAGCTGTGGCTGCCCCTGGATCCCTGGGATGTCCAAGGCCAGTTTGGACATTGGGGCTGGGAGCAGCCTGGGACAGTGGGAGGTGTCCCTGCCATGGCAGGGGTTGCACTGGCTGGGATTTAAGGTCTCTTCTGGGAAACTCATCCAGTCTCAGATGCCCCTGTTTGTTAGGGGAGGAGGGAGCAGATGAATTCCCAGTGCCACTGTATTGGGAATTCTCCCTTTGCTCCTCCCAGACAAAATGACCTCAGAGCTCAGCAAGGCCACAGAGCTGCCACTGAGACCAGGACCCGTCAGGTGGGGCACTTTTAGGTTCATACCTGGATTAAATCTGATGGAATATTCGTTTTTGCCACAGATCCCACATTCCTGACTCCATTCTGAGGGCTGGAATCCAGGATTGTTCCAGACCCTTCTCCTGAAGGTCAGGAACAGAGCAGTGACTGTGCTCCGTTCAGAATAGGCTTTAGTGTCCCCTTTTCAGCCCTGGGATTGGTGTGACCTTTCTCAGGGTGGGAGGTGATGGAGAGCTTTCTGATGGACTCCTGGTAAGGACAAGATGAGAGCATTTGAATGCCTGGTGAGGAAGAGCCCGGCAGCAATCCCGGGGAGGAAGGAGCCAGCAGAGCTGGGAGTGATTGGCAGCACATGGATCAACAAAGGTGTTGGAACCCAGGGCACAGGGAATGTTTCTCTGCCTGTTTTGGGAAGCCCTGATCCCCAGCAGAACACTGCTTTTAACCTTCATCCCTGGAAAAAGTTCCCAAGGCTCTGGGATGAGTTGGAGCACACAGGTGTGAGCTAGGCAGTAGTTATGTAGTAGTAGTTTGTCACAGGGTGAAGAATTTAGGGTTTTAGGATTTTAATATGAGAGTGGATAGGGGACAAGATGGAGGATTCTGGGCGTTGTCTCCTCTCCTTCTTGTTCTTCTTCTGCTCCATTTTCTGCAGTGCTGGTGGCACAAAGTCATTGGTTAGAGAGAGCAGTGGCACGGGTGTTACGGGAGTAGATCAATAGGAGTTATTGGTAGAAAAGTAAAAACAAGATATTTGTTAGAAGGTAATTGGACTGATTAGCTTTAAAAGTCCTTGGTTTTGGGTGTTTGGGCTCCATTTTGTCCATTTTGTGCCTTGTTTCTTGTATGCTCAGTCCGGTGTGCAGACGGCGTGCTGAACTCAAGATAAGAAAAAGAATAAACAAGAGACCGAAGACAGAATTCTCAGAGCCTGGCTCGTTCTTCATCCTTGCCAAAAGAACTCACAAGGGAACCTCCTCCAAGGGCCCAGGGGGTGGGTTCCCAGCCTTGCCAGGTCCGGGTGACCCCCAAAACCCGACAGAAGGGAACTGGGAATCACAGGGAGGCGTTTGCCTCTGCTGACTGTGCTTTGCTGTCAGTCACTTGCTCTTCCCCAGCTGGGGACAGATTCCAGGCCTTCTCTCCATGGAATCTGTCTGTCCTCAGCAGCTTTTGGAACCCGAGGGTTGGGTTGGGTTGGTTTGATCCCACACTTGAAAGCCATCCTCTGATATCCTAAAGTTCTGAACATCCATAAATTAATGAGAGTGGGAAAGAGAAATAGGAGAACTTCCATCTCACAGCTGCACTCTGCATGTTTCAGTCATCTCATTCAACCGGGTGAGGTAAAATTCACATTGTAATTAGAGCTGGATGAGAGAAAACTCTGCAAGGTCTTTCCTTGAGCCTCCCCAAATAAACCCCAGGGCAGGGTTTGGAACTGGATGGGCTTTAAGGTCCCTTTCACCCCAAACCCTTCTGCCATTCCATAAAAACAGAATAATTTATACTTTACTTTTGGATATTAGGAACTTCTTAAGAAAATTACCTGCACTGCTGGAGGAGATACTTTCTGGTGCTGTCTGAGATGACTTTACTTAAATCAAATCCAAAATCATTAATAGAGGATCACGCTTGGTAAACTCTGTCTTCCTTCTCTTGGAATTCCTCTGCCAGGCAAGTGAATTGGGATAAAGAAGAAAGGAGTCCTGGATCAGGTCCCAAGGAAATGTAGTGCATTGTTGGGTATAAAGTTACAGCTCAGGCTTCAGCAGCTGATTTTATTTTATTTTATTTTTATTTTAATTTTTCCTTGCAGCAGTTGCTCTGGCAGCTCATTTAGTGCATCCAAAAGCAGGGTCTATCAGAAAGGTGCAAATCTCAGGGAATGACTTCCAGAGTGCTTGGACACCTCCTGCTTCAGTGGTTTCATGGAATTCCAGACTGGTTTGGGTTGGAAGGGACCTTAAATCCCATCCAGTGCCACCCCAGTGTCACGGGCTCTGGCACTTTTATCAGTTCTGCTCCATTTGCACATTGGAGTTCATTGTCCAATTCCAGCTTTAGCCCATCAAGTCCCATCCTTNAGCTAAACCTGAGGTATCACCCTCATCCCGTGGCTTCTGGAAATCTTGGATCTGGGCACCCTTTATGTGTCTCAGGTGGAATTTCAGTGAATCCCGGAATCCTGGGGTGGGAGGGGAGCCTGGAGGTCCCAGGCCTGCAGGAGCTGCTGCCCTGGCTCTGCTCTCTGCCTGAGGAGCTGAGCTGTGCCCCGGAGCAATCCCTGTTATTGCCAGCCCACACATAATGACTGCATTCATAACTGAGCTAATTTAGCCAGCTCTCCTCATTATCACTCCTCGTCTCCTCTGAGGGATATTGCCTCACCTTTTATTGGTGCTGGTGAGCGCAGGGGAGGGGCAGGCCTCAGGTGGCTTTTGGGGAAGTGAAGATGTGCAGATTGTGGAACGTTTACTTGGTGTGATTGGCTTTTTGATTTGTTTTAACGGAGAGCAATAAAAGCGATCTGTGCTGGCCCAGCCTGGGAAATGTGGAGTTTATTGGGGTTTCTCGGAGTGCAAACTGACCTGGATGCAGGAATCCTGTGTCAGAGCAATGCCCTGCACTCAGCTCCCTGATTTCTCACATGAAACACGTGAGGGCTGTTCCTCTCTAACCAGAACTCAAATCCTTTTTCTTTAATTCAGTTCAAACCTCAAAAGCCTGAAGGTGCCTTGTGTGACACCCTTGGAACTGCAAGGCCCTCCTGGCACCCAGCAGCTTCCTTGGCCTGCTGGGCTTGGGGTGGAGGAATCTCAAAGGGTTGTGGGATATCCTAAAACCTACACGAGGCTCTCCTTCCTCTGCTGGTTTCTCCTTTGTCCAGGAATTTCTGGGAGGGGCACAGGAGCTCAGCTGTTGTGCTCAGTGTCTTCACCTGGTTTTTGGTGTCCAAAAATGTTTCCAAACCCTGAGTAACTTTTCAACTGCTCTTCAGCAGCCTCAGATCATTTAAAGGAATCCCCCAAAAGCATTGGATAGCCCAGGCTGTTGGTGCTGATGGATTGAAGTGTGGGATTCGAGTGTTTGAGCACCACAGCTGCTCCTGCAGCAGGCCCTGATGTTCACACCATCCCAAACACGAACAGAGCCACAAGATTTTTTCCATAATCCAAATGACAGTGAAATGTCCCTCTCCAGCACCAATTTGTCTGTTTTATTAGGGAATTTCTGTGTAGGAAGTTCATTTGTTCCCCGTTTCTGTGCCATCCCTCCCCGGGGCAGCACCTCAGCCCTGCCCAGTTCCTCCTGGCATTTTTGGCTGCACTTCCCTTCTGCAGCAAATTCCCTGTCGTGGCTTGGTTTGTTCCACCAGCAGTGGCTGCTTTACACTCCTGAGAGCTCTGGGAATGCTCATGAAATCCCACTGGAAGCCAAAACAGCCTCCAGAGCTGCTGCTGAGTGTGGGGGTCCACAGCTCTGGGCTCCTCTTCCTTCCATGGGCCTTCAAAAGCCTTGGAAATAAATCTTTGCTCTGTGTTTGGGAGATGGGAAGGGTTCCCTCGGTGCTGCTGGTTTCTTGGTGCCCCTTGGGGTCCTGGCATGGGATCCTCTCCCTGCTTGGCAGCTCTGTGATGGAGATTGGCTCCAGCTGGGCACAAATAATTGGGAATTAGGAATTCCTGGCTGGGCTGGAATTGCCAGAGCAGCTGTGGCTGCCCCTGGATCCCTGGCAGTGCCCAAGGCCAGGTTGGACACTGGGGCTGGGAGCAGCCTGGGACAGTGGGAGGTGTCCCTGCCATGGCAGGGGTGGCACTGGGTGGGATTTAAGGTCCTTTCAACCCAGACCATTCCAGGATTCTGGGATTTTTGGATCCAGCTTTAGCTCTGTCAGGTTTTTAAGGATGTGTGGCCATCAGGTTTCTTTGCCTGATGAGATGATGAGCAGCTGGACTCCAAAGAGTAAATCCATGAATTTCTCTGCTGCCACAAGGAAATACTTTAAAGGGAGGGGAATAACCTGTATGGGGGAAATCAACCTCCTCTGATCCTGAAAATGCCTCTCTTGTTTTCCTTTGAGCTCCACAAAACCAGTGGAACTGTCACTGCTGCACTTACTACTCTTTCTTTTTCATCTGTGACATGAATTAATGCTGACACACGTGGCTTTGGAATTTTGCTTTTCCACTCACAGTGCATGCAAACAGTGAGTTGGGGCTTCTGCCTGTGATTTCAATGACTGATTAAAAAAAATTCCTTGCAAAGGATTGCCTGGGAAGATGCAGTCCTGACTTCAGAGACATCAAATAGGAAACATTGTTCTCTTTAGTGGAGGAACACTTTATTCTGACCCTTGTGGCTTTGTCACTGTTTTAGGGCTTTTTAATTGAAAAATAAATACATTCTGTCTCTGCACTCAAAACGTTTCCCTCGCTTTCCTGGGAAGTTTTTCTTCTTCACACATCTTTCTGAGGGATCTGACAGCTGAAGATTTTTTGGAAGCAAATCCAAATGCTTGTGCTCTCTTGCTGGCAATAACCTCCTGAAGTGCTGGGAACAGTAGGAGGTGGAATTAATAATTCCCTTCCATCCTGCCCTTCCGAGGGGAGGCGAGGGAGCTGGAGCCACATTGTTTCAGTCCTTGCATTCAGTGGTTCACCATCAAAGCAGAACCTGAGAGAACTTTCCCCACATTGTTCAGCATTAATTGGTTTCTGGTCTGCCATGGGGAGTGGAGGGAACAGATGAAATCCTGGGAAATGAATCCTGCCAATAAATCCTGCTCCTTGAAGGAGCAGGGGGATGATGTGTTCCCCTCGTGTGAGCTCCGTGTTCCTTCCCTCCCCAGGATGGGGATACAATTTCCAGCCTTCTTGGCTTGCCCAGGAGCCCCTCAGCCCATCTGGGCGGTGACTTCTTGTTTTTGGGAACTTGGATTCATCTGGGTCAAGACAAAGCTCCTGGAACTGGGATTTCAGTGTTTCTGTGCTGTTCAGCAGCAGCACTGAGCAGGTGAAGAGGCTGGAGTAGCTCAGGGCAGTGTTGCAGCTTCTCCTCAGATGTCTCCTCCTCCAGCAAGGGGCTGAGTCCAGGAGCCCTTCATCCCTCAGAATCATCAAGGTTGGAAGAGACCTTCAAGATCATTGGGTGCAAGCATTACACCAGCACCACCAGAGCCACCCCTAAGCCATGTCCCCAGGTGCCACATCCAGTGCCCCTTGAACACTTCTGGAGTGGAACAAGATGGGCTTTAAGGTCCCTTCCCAGACCATTCCATGATTCCATGGGGAAATTCCTGCTGGTGCCCACCCTGAGCCTGCCCTGGCCCAGCCTGAGGCCGTTCCCTCTCCTCCTGTCCCTGTTCCCTGGGAGCAGAGCCCGACCCCCCGGCTGTCCCCTGAGTCATGGAATCACAGAACAGTTTGGGCTGGAGCAGCCTGGGACAGTGGGAGGTGTCCCTGCCCATGCCAGGGGGTGGCACTGGATGGGCTTTAAGGTCCCTTCCCACCCAAACCATTCCAGGATTCTGGGATTCTCTGGGATGGTTCTGCTCTTGGAGGGGCTGCCCAGGGAGGGTTGGAATTCCCATCCCTGGAGGTGTCCCAGGAATTCCTGGGGGTGGCACTCAGAGCTCTGGGCTGGGGACAAGTTGGGCATCAGGCACAGCTGGGACTTGCTGATCTTGGAGGGCTTTTCCAACCTCAGAAAATCTGGGATTCTGTGCTTTCATGCCAGAGCAGCAGTTTGATGGGACATCTTATTTTATATTATAGGCTGTTTGAAAATGCTGCTTTGGAAAAACACAATTGAAAAGCCTGGAGCATGCGGGGGACAGACACAGCTCTCCTCTCTGGGATTCCTGGTGGGAATACCCCACATTTGGCTCGGTTTTATTTAAATTATTAATTTCATTCCCACATTTCCATTTCCCAGCCACAGGGGTGGCTGGAAACACGGAGGGATCGTGTTTGATCTGCTGTCAGTGTGCAGGTGCAGCAGGCAGGGCTCCCTTCCATGAAGCTGAAACAGCAAATTCCCTTTTTGAAGAGAGCAGCCACCTCTAGAAAAACTGTCCACACTCTGCTCAGAAAATATTTATAAATATTTACAATATTTTCTGTCGGGAAATACATAGTTTGGGGATCATTAGGAAGTTAAAATCCAGGTGTCACTGCTAAGTGAGGAGAGTTTCTGGAAGAACTTTTGGGAATCCAGCATTCATCTGTAGCCTGGTGTTGGCTGCCTGGAAATATGGAACTGGGATAGAATCCCCTCTGGCAAAGCATGGCTTGGCTGCATCTGCTTTCAGAGGGAGTGAGCTGCTATCCAAAGCTTTATCCAGGAGGATTTTGGGGAGATCAGGAGCCATCCATCATGGAGAGGTGGGAAATGAACCCTGGATATACAGACAGGACCTGCACTGAGCACAGTTCCTGCCAAAGCTGCGCAGTGAATCCAGCCCACCTGGTTTTTCAGGAATAGGGTCAGGAACTGGGAAAAGCATCATCCAAAGCTGGCTTGCACAGGAGCCAGGAGGTGCTGAGGGCTCCTGTGCACAGCAGCTCCACGAGATCCATGGATGGCTCTCCCTTGGTTTCTGTTTCCACTTTTCTATTGTCTATTGTTGGGATGGAGGAAAGTTTGACAAGAAAGTCTCACAGATGTGTGTGCTTGGCAGGAAGGTTTTTGAATGTAGAAACTGAGAAAGGAATAGAGATGGAAACAAGTTTGGATATAGAAGAATAACAAAGGTCCAAAGGAATGCTGAGCCAGTCTCACTGGCTAACTAAGAAGGCAAAGGGTGTGTTAGTTAAGAAAGGTTTTTATGACTTAGAGCAAAGGATGAGCCCACCTCACACAGAAGATGTTTTTACCAAGCAGAAAAATACCAGAAGTAAATAGACATGCCGGTGTTGTAAGTAGAAAAAAGGTGTCAGAATTTGCCACTGCAAGAAAACTGAAAAACCACTTCTGGCTTAAACTGTACCCCAGTGAGCTTTTGTGACTGGAGAACAGTGACATGAATATTGTGATGTCAGCAGTTAGGACAGGCTGTAGGTAACAGCAAAGGCATGGATTGGCTGTTGTGTGTTCAGATGCTCAGTGAAGAACAGTCTATAATGCATTGTAACCAGAACTGAAGCGACTCCGGACTCCAGCCATGCCTGCAGCTGTGGCTGGTGGCTTCAGGCTGGGCTCTGTCACCCAGGACCCGTGATGGCTGTCAGGGTACAATAAACAGCATTTTAAAGAGCCCTCGGGAGTCCCACATCTCCATTTTAGGCTCTTACTGTCTATAAGCTCCTGGAGTTGCATCTTGTGTTAATTTTCTGCACAGCTCCAGAGCCATGAAATAAACGAGGCAGATTTGGGAATCTTTGCTTCAGCTGCTGTGATTTTTGTCCACTGACCAAGTTCTTCATGATCTCAGGGTGAGGGAAATGCTCTGCAGATCCTGGTGCTGGCAGGGCTGTTCCTGGGAATGATGCACAGCTCTGGCTCCTGGGAGGATGCTGAGATTCCCAGGGGATGCTAAGGGCTCATCTTTCCCACTAAAATCTGCAGATTTCTGATTTCTGGAAGCCCTTCAGGACGTGTCCCTGACTCTGGAGCTGCTTCCAAGGCTCCCTGGAAGTGGCTCCTGGTTTCTCTCGTGCTGCCCTGTGGCTGTGAGGGAAAATCATCCAGGTTTGTAGGGAAATCCATGGGCTCTCTGTTCCCAGAATTAAACACTGAAGTGCCCAAGGCCAGGTTGGATGGAGCTTGGAGCAGCCTGGGACAGTGGAAATGTCCCTGCCCGTGGCACTGGATAGGATTTAAGGTCCCTTCCAACCCTGTTGGAATCCCAAATGCAGGGAACTCTCAGAACTTTGGGCCTGTAAGCCAAAGCTCAGAATTAAACACAGGATTTGATCTGAGACCTTGGAAAAGGCTCCCAAACTTTGGTGCTAGAAGGGAGAATGTGGATTTATAGCTTAAAGCAGAGACACGTTAAGTTAAGAAGAGGAAAGTTTAGAGTTTTAGAGTTTAAGATATAAAAATAAAAGTGGTTACAAAGGTAAACAAGGAGTTCAGAATGCAGCACTGTAGGTTTGTGTGTCACAACAGGATTGGCTAAGAAAGCTCACACTGTAGCACGAGGCCATAAGATGAAATATTTAAGGATTGGGTCAAAAACATAAATATCCTTGTTGGCAGTGTTTTATTGGTCCATAAATCCTTAAAAGGTCTGGTAACTTGGGGTCTTGTGACCTTCTGAGCCATGTGGTGAAGATGTGAGCTGAACTCACCCTGTTTATGTAGAAGAACAATAAATCACACCATCCAAAAAACTCAGAGGTCCCGTCTCTAACTCGTTCAAAATCCCTTCAAAAATCCCCACACAACCCAAAGCCTTCCAGGATTCCACAGGAGGTGACTCTGGGGGAACCATGGAACCCTCACACACTCCCAGAGTGCTTAGGGCTGGAAGGGGCCTTAAATCCCATCCATTTCTGGGCCTTTCCCACGGCCAGGGGCACCTCCCTCTATCCCAGAGCTGCTCAGGCATTCCCTGCTCAGGTCCCTGCCTGCCACTGCAGCTGGGATCCCTCAGGCTGTGGGGAAAGCGTTCCCTGCAGCTCCACGCAGCAACTCTGCTGTTATTCGTTCAGTGTCCGAATAAATAATGCACTGCTCTGCACTCCGGAGCCTTTTGCTCCTGTTCATTTGGCTACGAAAAGTTGGAAAATTAAAAAGTTTTGCAGCCTCACTGGATATTTAATCCTCTTCCCAGCCTATGTACAGGTTTCATACCTTAAGGCTCGGGTGCATAATTACCATGCCCCGCTCCCATCCCAGGTTTTGTTGGAGAAGGTTCTGGATGTTATCAGAAAACACCTTCTCTAATTTTAGTATGCAAAATTCTAATTACAGTATGAATTTTTTATTTCTTAATTCCTCACAGTTTTTGTTCCCCCTCTGGGTACCGACACATAATTAATTCTCCTTTACTTTTTTTTTTCCCTAATAGATTTATGTGTATTATCATATATATTAAATTTTCAGTTCTGTAACTTTTTTTTTTCAATTTTTATTGCTTCCCACACTGACAATATTCACTTCATTAAAAACATGTAATCCCTGAGCTGTGATCAAGACATAATTGCACTTTTTTGAGGTATTATAATAGCAGAGATGTTTTTCTTCTTTTATTACTGAAACCCCTCTTATGCTTCCATGACTCTGAGTAACCCTCAACCTGCAGGGGGATTCCAGGCTGGAATTCTGGCCTGAGTTTCCATGGATTGAAATGGTTGTACTCCCAGAAAAAAAAAAAAAATATTGCTTTTTGCCCTCTCAGTTCCCTTCCAGCATTCACAGAACCCCAGAGTGGTTTGGGCTGGGAGGGATTTTGGGGATTTTCCACAGGCAGGGACACCTTCCACCATCCCAGGCTGCTCCAAGCCCCATCCAGGCTGGCCTTGGACACTTCCAGAGATCCAGGGGCGGCCACAGCTGCTCTGGACAAAGAACAAATGCTGGGTGTGGGTGTGAGTTTTAGTTTCACATGGATAGATTTCATTGTTGCCTTTGGAGCATCCAGAGTGAGGATGGAATTTACTCCATAGGAATTCTGATACATAATTAAGAAATCCTTCACTAATCCTACAGATCTGTCAGCCCCAGTATTAATAACTCGTGGTAGAATTGAAGAAACTTGGAAAGTGAGTGTCCAGGTAAATTCATTCCAGGTTTTGATGTATAAAACCAACTTCATCATTACCTTCACTTCCAGTGGAGTTCCTGCAGGAGGAGGCGGCCCAGCCAAACATTCCCAAATGTTTGAAAGGGAACAGTTGTCTGAAATTAAACCTAATGAAACTCTATCTGACATTAGTTCTAATTGCACTTCAGAAGGTGGGGCAGGAGATTCTGCACCAGCAAATCTTCCCAAATAATTGTTGAAGAGACATCCAGAAGTTTCCAGAGCGCCAAATGTGCTCATTCCTTTTCCTCCCTCCTTTCCACATGGATGCTATCCTATTTTGCTGAGTCTTTAAATAAGACCAGAATGTGTCTGGAGAACAACGAAAAACAAAGAAAAAAAGAGATGCTGTTCCTGCAGCACGAAGGGGGAGTGATTCCAAGCAGAAACTGTTTCTATTTTGAGGTTTTCCTCTCTTCCCGTTCCCAGCGGTGCCTGTTGGGGTTGTTGGAGCATGGAAGCAATGAAATGGGAGAGTGCTTTGTCCTTGGCCTCTCAGTCCTGATCCCCGAGGGATCCTGCAGCTCCAGGAGAGGCTGACACAGCTCTGGGCTGGGCTGGGAAATTGAGATCAGTGCTGGAGCCCTCCCTGCCCTCCCTGCCCGGGCTGCTGCTGCTCCAGGAGGTTCCCCCCTCGGCACAGGTTAATTACACTGCTGCAATTAACTGCTCTGGGAGCCGCTCCCCCTGATTCCCACCTGGAGAGGGACTGGGGTGCCTGTGGCACTGTTCAGTGCAGAGCTGTTCTCTGTTCCAGCATTCCAGGTGGCTCCAGCCTGGTCTCGGGCACTTCCAGGGATGGAGCAGCCACAGCTTCTCTGGGAATTCCATCCCAGCCCCCTCCTCACCCTCCCAGCCAGGAATCCTTCCCAATATCGCACCCAAATCTCCCCTTTTCCAATTTGAAGCCACTGTCCTTCCATGCCTTGTCCCCAGTCCCTCTCCAGCTCTCCTGGAGCCCCTTCAGGCCCTGCAAGGGGCTCTGAGCTCTCCCTGGAGCTTCTCCTCTCCAGGTGAGCATCCCCAGCTCTCCCAGCCTGGCTCCAGAGCAGAGACATCTCAGCTAAAATCTTTGTACTGAGCTTTAGAAGTCTCCAAGTCCCCCAGAGGGCTGTGTCCAATGTGCCCCTCAGGGTCCCATCCTCTTAAAATCCAAGTTTTATCCTTCATGGCCTGTCACCCCCCTGTGCCTCCAAACACATCTGGGCTGTGAAATTCCTGTTGAGAATCAGCTCAGCAGAAGGTTCTGCCTGACTGGGGGAAAACAGGGATGGCAGAGTTGTTTTGTACTTCTGTAGTTTCCCTGTTTGCCTGGAATATTCTTGATTATTTCTGCTGGCTCTCACCCCTCCCCCTTCTCAGTAAAACGACAGAAAAAAAAAAAATCCACAGACAGCAAAGTCTGGCGCTTCTCACCCTTCTGCCTGTGCTGAAGTTTCCAGCAGCCTCACTGGTGTTCTGATCTAATTTCTGTGAAATTCCCATTGTTCCCAGAGTTCCTGCTCCTGTCGGGCTGTGTCGTCTTCATCTCTCTGTGCCCGTGTTCTGCCTCCTTTCAAAGGAATCTTCCTCTTGAAGTGCGTTTTCCTTCTTCTCTTCAGCTGGGCAAGGCAGTGGCAGCTGTGATGGGGAGAGGGGAGGCTTTGCAGGCTTTGCAGATTTTCCATTTCATGTTTTTCACACGGGGCTCTGCTGTTGCACCGCGGTCGCTCCTTGCAAGGCTCAGTCCCCGCAGAGCCGACCCTGCTGCTCCTCCCTGAGCTTTGAAACGCTCATGGAAAGGAGGAGGTGATGCCTGAGGAAGCAGTTCTGTGGTTTTTCTGCAGTCCATGGCCAGGATTTACCAGGGATGAGCGTTGAGCAGAAGTGGCTTCCAAAGCAGGGCCCTTTCTGTGTCCCTGCCTGCTGTTCCCTCCAGGAGCTGTTGGATTATTGATTTCATGGAATCCCAGACAGGTTTGGGTGGGAAGGGACATTAAAAACCTTCCAGTGCCACCCCTGCCGTGGCAGGGACACCTCCCACTGTCCCAGGCTGCTCCCAGCCCCAGTGTCCAGCCTGGCCTTGGGCACTGCCAGGGATCCAGGGGCAGCCACAGCTGCTCTGGCAATTCCAGCCCAGCCAGGAATTCCCAATTCCCAATATCC
>VXAX01001462.1:124764-153904 GCA_013399835.1 Leptocoma aspasia | reverse complement strand
TGTCCCTCCATCCCTTGGAAATTCTCTCTTTCTCCCCAGCTCTCTCTTTCCTGTAGGCTCAGAGCTGGGAATGTTCCCCTGGAGAGGAGAAGCTCCAGGGAGAGCTCAGAGCCCCTGGCAGGGCCTGAAGAGGCTCCAGGAGAGCTGGAGAGGGACTGGGGACAAGGGATGGAGGGACAGGACACAAGGAATGGCTCCCAGTGCCAGAGGGCAGGGATGGATGGGATGTTGGGAATTGGGAATTCCTGGCTGGGCTGGAATTGCCAGAGCAGCTGTGGCTGCCCCTGGATCCCTGGCAGTGCCCAAGGCCAGGCTGGACACTGGGGCTGGGAGCAGCCTGGGACAGTGGGAGGTGTCCCTGCCATGGCAGGGGTGGCACTGGAAGGGTTTTAATGTCCCTTCCCACCCAAACCATCCTGGGATTCCATGAAATCAATAATCCAACAGCTCCTGGAGGGAGCAGCAGGTGAGGGCACAGAAAGGGCCCTGCTTTGCAGGGATACTGGGAATTGGGAATTCCTGGCAGGGACGGTGGGGGGGCCCTGGCACAGGGTGCCCAGAGCAGCTGTGGCTGCAGAAATGGTGGTGCTGAAGATCAGAGGGACCCACCCCAAGCTGGCTCTGTAGAGGAAAGGGGTTGATGGAGTTGAAGGCCCCCAGCAGGTGACAGCAGTGACAGTCTGTGCTGGGAGCTCCCAGCTGGATCCCTGGGGCCAGGCAGGCTCTGAGGAGCAAGCATGGACAGGGAAGGGCTGGAGCTCAATGCCCTCTCTCCCAAGTTCAGGGCCATCATTCCCATTTCAGAGGGGGTTTGCTCCTCCTCGGTTGAGGTTTGACCTCAGTGAACGCTCAGGGAGCAGAGGGGACCCACAGGAGGATGGCAGGAGCCACACAGACCCAGAGCTTGTGCCAGGTTGGTTCCATCCCAAAGGAAGGTGCTGTTTGTCCCTGTGCCAGGCCAAGGTTGTCTCTCTGCCCGTATCAGACACCTGGAACTGAGCTCTCCCCTCCACCAAACCCCTGAGAAACCTCAGCCTGAAACTCCAGGAGGGTCTCCCATCCCCTAAAGCTGCTGTTCCTGGTGGATGCTGCTCTGCAGAACAGAGAGAGGATAAAAGAGAAAAATTAAACTGTTTATGAAAGTTTCATCAAAGCCCTGTTTGTGATGCTGAAGGGAATCTTGGCTTACCTCGGCACAAACTTCATTCATAAACTCAGCTTCATTATTTCTGCAAGACTTTGTCAGCAGCTTGGCAGCTCGGAGAGACAAGCTCATGATTTGCTTTCTTCTGTGACTAATCCAGATACTAAATACTGGCATTTTTCTGCCTCTCATCAGCCCAGATCTCCGGGCATGTCATTTCTCTTGGCTTGAGTAGAGGGAAAAAAGCAATAAATAGGAATATTAGTGCTGTAATTCCTCCCCTCTTCAGGACATGGAGCTTTACAGACTCTCTGAAATAGTGCTGAGGAGTTGAACAAGAAGCTTGAGATCAAACAGCTCCAGGAGAAGCTCTTGGAATGATTTGGAAAGCTGAGCATGACTGGTAACACCATTAAACTGAGCCTGGGTTTGATTGATGTCCTGGGAACAGGGATCCACTCTCCATCCTTCCACACAGTCTGAAAAGTCTGGGATTCTCTTCAGGTTTTTTAAGAAAAAGTGATTTTGTTTACTCACAGGGAATGAAATGCAGGATCTGATTCCAGGTGGGAATAAATTCTGTTTGTCCCTCAGTGTGGAATGTCAGTGGCCTCTCCAGCCCTGGAGCCTCCACCTCCTGTCACCTTTGATGCCCCAGTTCCAGGTTTAAAATGCATCCACTGGATCTCAGAATCCTGGAATGCTTTGGCTTGGAAGGACCTTAAATCCCACCCATTCCCCCCTGCCATGGCAGGGACACCTCCCCTGTCCCAGGCTGCTCCCAGCCCCTTCCAGCCTGGCCTAGGACACTGCCAGGGAAGGGAAGCCTCATTATCCTTCATGGAGGATCCCCTGGGGGGTTTGTCAGGAGCTCTTGGGATGATCTGGTCCCTCCTTTCTGGCTGGAGGGGCTGCCCAGGGCCATGTCAGCATTTGCTGCCTGTAATTCCTGCTGCCTGGATCGGGTAATGATTCCCAAATTATGTGTTCTGAACATTTCTTCTTCCCCAAACTTTTTATTTTCTTGCTGGGGGAAAAAAAAAAAAAAAAAGCAGTTGTCAGGGCAGGCTTGTTTTGCTTTCCCAAAGCTGAAGCAAGAAGAACTCTCTCATTCTGTTTGATTAGGGTGATAAATATGGATGTGTTCCAGCCTAAATATTTGATGGGAAAAGAAGCTCTGTTCCCTTAATGCTCCCATTAGTGGCACAGCAGGTCCCTAGCCCACCTGCCCAGGTGGGGTTTGTCCTCCTGGAATTCCTGGGAGCCTCTGCTGGACCCTGCTCCACAGCGAAACTGGGAAAACTGGACAGGGATTGTGAGGATGGATCTTTTAGGGTCCAAGTAGGTCCTGGAATTCTTCCTTCCTGTCACAACCCAGCAAAGCCTCTCCTTTTTCCCAAATAATGAGGGATTGCAGTGCTCCCGGTGCAAAACAGGGGTGAAACCTCCATTTGCTGGGCTCATTCTGCTGGGCAGGAGCTTGGGGCACCTCAGGAGAGAGCCAGCGAGCTCAGGTGTCCCAAGGGAGGTCTCTGTGTCATCCCTGAGTGAAGAAAAGTGAAATCCTGGGTTTGGATGGGACCTTGGAAGTGGAAGGTGCCCAGGGAAGGCCCTGGGAGCTGGGTTGATCCCTCTGGGCTTGTGGGGAGCAGTGGGCATCTCGCAGCTGCTGTGGTGGCTTTGGGGTCACTGCTGCTGCCTGGTGTCCCTTGGAGAGCCTCCCAAAGCTGCCTGAGAAGATTCCAGGCCTGGGAATTCCCACCTTGTCCTGCCCAGACTTGGCTGTGCCCTGGTTCCTGTGCCTGGAGAAGATGCTGGAAGAGGGAAGGGCTGGATCCCCCTTGGAGGGGTTGGGTGAGGGCCAGGGTGTTTTCAGCTCTCAGCGATCCCTTCATACCCGAGATAGCCCAGCTACCCTGGATGGCATAAAAGCAGCAGGATGGCTCTGGTGGCAGTGTTTGAAACAGAAAAAGTTTAATAAGAAACAAAATAACAAAGCTCTTTACAGAGAAAAGCCGTGCCAGGCGCAGGAGGTGCTTGCCCCGCTAAGACACGCCACAAAAGCGATTAATTCCTTTGTTCTGTGCTTTTTGTACCCAATGGCTCAGGTGGGAATCTCTTGTCCCCAGTCCAATCAAACAGCCCCAGGTCTGAGGTGAAGTCCAAAAGGTCCCATGAGGTGTCCCTGTACCAAATTCGGGGAGAACTTTCTGGGGTCTTTGCCTTATTTAACAGACAAAGAGTATTTGGAAATTCCCTTGTAGTTTGGTCACCCCGTTAACAGGGGCACACTGCTACAGCCCCTTTTCCCTGTGGAGCTGGGCCTGGTGGCCTGGCTTGTTCCTCGTGGATCAGTGATGTCCCTGGGCTGCTCCCAGGGGAAAACCCACCTTGGGAAGGGGGCGAGTTTTATCTTCTTTTTGCCAGGTCAGGATTAAATGTTCAAGCCAGTATTTCTGGTTCAGACTCAGATGTTTGTTAGCTCTCACCTTTGTCACAGTCTCACAAACCCTGAGTTCTGCAGCACTTCACTCCNCCACACCCACAATCCCAGTGCTGCCATTCCATTTTGGAGCCTTCTCCACGGCCTCAGGTCACATGCAGTGTTCTCCTGGGGGTCAGTGCCTGCCAGCAGAGAAAATCTGAAATTCCCAGCATCCAGGGTTCCAGCAGGAAGGAACCGTCTGTGTGTCCTCTGGATGCTGCTGCTCCTGCAGGATGCAGGGACCAGGACTGGCACCTTCCCACCCCACAATGGGAGCACGGTGGATTCTGTTTGATTTGTGGACACTTCCTACTGGAGCAAACATGGACTTCACTTCGCTTTGGGACAGAGCTGGTTTTTACTTCCCTCAGAAGCATCTCCAGCAGCTCCACAGATGGAATTTGGGCTTCCCGTAGAGGCCTCAGCCCTCCACAGGGTTGGGAGAGCCCTGGTGTCATTCCAAGGCACCTTTCCCGAGGCCTGGGAGGCCTGGAAGGGTTCAGGGCTGTTGGAAGCCCACAGAGGTCTCTGCCAGCCCGGTGCTCTCAGCTCTGCACGCTTTGATTCTTTGTGCCTGCAGATCTCTGCAGAAAGGCTCATCCCAGCACAAGGAATAACAAAAAGTTACTCCTTAAAGAAGAAAGGATGAAACAAGCTAAAGAACCTCAAAGCAGCTGCCAGCACTGGGTATCTAGAAAGGAGCAAGAAACTACGAGGTGGAATCGGCTATTCAAATCTCCAAAGGTTTTCCAGGGGGAACACATTGATCTCCTGGACAACGAGGCTCCATCATTTCCTACTTTGTGCCGGTGAAATATCCAACAAAAGCCCCAGGATTTAACAGCCAGACTTGTTGCTTGATAGTTTCAGATCTCGCCGTGGGTTCAGCGGAAAAAGAGGGTTCATTTTAAAGGATCTAAAACTGAAAGTTTCCTGTCACCTTAAGAAACTTTAAAAAATACTTTGCACCTTCAAAGGGAACCTGGAAGCTCAATGGAAGATTTGGAGATGAGACATTAAGGATTGGCCCCAGAGTCTTTGCTTCGTCAGTGGTTTTGAAGATTAACACAAAACCTGTAATAAATTAATCTGCGTACTATTGGGGCTGGAGTGAACAAGGAAATTAATCTAGGAATGAATCAAAAGCCCTGTGGATCTCTGGAAGGACATGGATACAAAGGGTTTTGTCTCTTTCTCATCAGTCCTTGGGTTTCCCAGAGCAGCTGTGGCTGCCCCTGGATCCCTGGCAGTGCCCAAGGCCAGGCTGGACATTGGGGCTGGGAGCAGCCTGGGACAGTGGGAGGTGTCCCTGCCATGGCAGGGGTGGCACTGGCTGGGATTTAAGGTCCTTTCCCATCCAAACCAGTCTGGAATTCTGGGATTCTTTCCCTGCCTGCTCAGTTTGCTGCCTGTCACTGACACCAACACAAATCACGTTAATACTGAGCTGGGGCTGCAAAGGAAAACAAGATTTCCCAAAGCTGACCTTGTTTGGAGTCAGTGAATTGGTGTCTCTCTGACTGACTCAGCTCCTCAGAACCAGCTCCTGCAGCCAAGGGGTGCCCCTGACCAGTGGCCCAGTGGCATCGAGCTGATGGAGCAGCTGGAAAATGGGGTGCTGGAATCATCCCTGTGGATCCTCCAAGGGAAGCTGCTCTGCTTTGTTGCAGTGATAAATGACCAGTTCTACCCTGCCTGTAACTGTGAACCTGCTGCTTCTTGCTGGCAGATTTACACTTCTCCAGGATCATCATAAAATCCACAATCTGATATAAAATACATTTGGAGCACACTAAACAGGTGTCAGGTGCTTGCTGCAGGAATGAATTGAACAAGCATTTAATAAACCAGCTGTATTTAGAATCTGAACTAGAGAAACCCAGCAAAACGCGAGGTTTTGATCACAATCAGTCACACATTTTGTGAGCAGCGAGCACACAGACCTGCTCCCAAAACACAATTAACCTGCAGTCTGTGTTTATATCTCAGGGTTTGAATGGAATGGGGTTGGATGGGAATTTGATCAGTGGCTCCAGGTTTCTCAGGAGTGCAGCTCCTTTATTGTGCAGCATTTCTGGGGTTTGCAGGGATAACAGGTGGGAAGTTTGCAGTTATTCAGGAGCAGCCCTGAGTGACCTCTCATTTAAACCAAGTCCTGGCTGAGCAGGGATTTGAAATGTCAGGAATGTTGTGCTGAAATAAAGGGGAAAAAAAAAAACCTTGGCATTTGGAATGTTTGAGGCCATCACCAGATTTCTGCCTGGGGCAAGGCAGAGTGAACTTTCCAGCAGAGGAGCTTGGTCAGGATGAGCCCTGCCGGGGGATCCCCAGGGATGTGGGAAGGGCCAGACCCGGATTCTGGGAAAGGTGGAGCAGATGTGGAGCAGGACAGGGCTTGGAGCATCCTGCTCCAGGGGGAGGTGTCCTGGGAATGACCCAGGAATTGGGTACTGGTGGCTGAGATGGACATATGGACATCAGGAGGAGACTCAGCTCCTCCTGCCTCAGCTCCCTCTGGGATTCCATGAGTCCATGATGGAATCTGGTTTCAGGAAGAGAAGACACAGATGGAATCTGTGACCTGAGGGGCGGAGGGAAAGGAGTTTGTTTGTTTAGTGTTCAAAGCAAAAAGCTCCCAGTGCTGCTGGCAGCTCCGCCTGGGGAGCAGGGACATTCCACCCCAGCCACTCCCCAGGTCCTGCTGCTCTCCTGGGACTTCAAGCTTTGTAAGATGGGATGGAAAGGGAATTGCAAGGGAGGACTTTCCCACCACCTCAGCCTTTCCATCCCTGCTGGGGTGGGGGCAGGCCCTGGGGGCTGGTGGCACCACTCCCTGCCTTTCCAGCTGCTCCTGGGGCGAGTTTGGGGCTGGAGCATCCCAAAATCTGGGAATGTCACCCTTCCTCTGACTGGTGGAGCTGCAAGCTCACCAGGAAGTGGGAATTCTGTCTTTATAAAAGAAGCTTAATTAACCATCAGTCTCCTCCCTTAATGAGAGATGCTGTTTCCATGCTCTGGACTGCTCCTGGCTGTGCAGAGGAATCATCCATGTGGACATTTCTGCCATTCCAACCATTATTAATGGCAGGATTTTCACAGCTGTATCAATAACCCGGCGCTTCTCCGTTCTTGAGTGGACTTTGAAGCTCTGGCTCTGCTGAGCAGCCAAATAAAGGGGCACAGGGAGCTGGAATTCACTAATTAATAATTAGTGATGAGCTCTGCTAAGCAGCTGAAGATCAGCATCTACAGAAAAGTCAGGAGAAAGAATCCAGGCTGTCATTTGATTTTAATCAGGAGCTGAGAACAAACCCCACAGGATTCCTCTGTGAATGTTCCTGTGGAAAACACATCCTGAAAGCCCAAAGAACTCGGGCTCACCCCAAGGATCCTCCTTGGCCTCCAGGTCTGGATGAGGAGCAACCTGTCAGGAAAATTAATCCACAAACACCAGAAGTTTATGTCCAAAAAGGAGACAGAGGAGTCCTTTTACTTTATTCCAATAAAGGGAGAGGCCATGGGGCATTCCCCTGGGGTCTCTCACATTTTTGGAGGACGCAGCCTCCTTTTTATCCCAATTTCCTCCTTTTTATCCCAATTCCCCTTTTTATCCCAATTTCCCAGCCCCATTTCCCTTCTCTCTCTCCCCACTGCCTGAGGTACTTGAGAGGCACAGACTGCCCAGAACCACTGATCCCCCCTAATGTACAACCCTCCTTTTGAATTTTTAATTCTCATGGAATTTTAGGGTTTTTCCCCATTGTTTCTTTCACCTTTCAATATCCAATTTCATTTCTCAGCAAACCTACAGTTTGTTTGTAAAGGCAAATATCTTTTCCATTCATCAATCAGTGGGATCCTTCCCATTGTTTCTTTTCTCTCTCAGTGCCAGCTTTATCTACCAGCAGCCCCACAGCTGGTTTGTAAAGACAAACCTGTCATTCTTCTCAAGCCCAAGTGTCAACAAAACTGTGGGAAAAAGGAAAACTCTCCAACAACATTTTTAATGTTAGAGAATCAAGGTATGACTTGATTCTGGCCAGGACGTGCAACAGAAATAATTTCATCCACACATAGCTCAGGCGTGCAGAGAAAATCATTCCATGCCACTGGAGTTTTACTAGATTTTTCCTAAACTTTATACATTCCTGTAGTGGTTTTGGTTCGCTAATTTGATTTTTTTTAATTTTGAGATTTGAGATTTATTAACTTCTTCTGTACTGACTTTAGTGTTTTTATGTTGCTCTTCTACATTGTCTGTATCTTATTGCTTTCTCTCACTTGAGAAATACTTTCTAATACTCACTTTCTAGTAAGAAAGAGCCAACAAACACCCCCAAAAAAACCCCAAAAACCCAACCCTATAACAAGAGTTATCTATCCTGACCCAACTAAAATAAAAGTTGTGTTGTGTGTTTACCAATCAAAAAAGAAAGAGACTTTTGTGGTGCTGACAATTCTGTGCCTCTGAAATTTCCTAGCTGCAAGCCTGCTAAGGTTTTTCTTCCTCAGAGAAAACTTCTCACTTTCCCAAGAGAAATTCTATAACCAATCTCTATAAACTGTATTCTTTCTCAAAAGAACAGGTGGTATTTTTCTACCCTGTTTTCCATAACGTAGAAGGTAGCATTTCTCTCACTTAACCAATGGTAATAGAGAGGTGTCGTTGTTAATAACCAATCACTTTTAGCATTAATGAAACACACTATAAAAGGGGGATCCATTTGTATCAATAAAACCTTCTAATATTAAAAAGAATATAATTTATAAAAACTGTTTATAGAATTTCTCTTGGGAAAGTGAGAAGTTTTCTCTTGGGAAGAAAAACCTTAGCAGGCCTGCGGCTAAAAAATTTCAAACTCACAAAATTATCAATACCACAGACTTTTCTCAAGTTTTCTTCTCTTTAACATGTGTTTTTCACATGGACATATACAACTTCCCAATGGTTCTATAAACCATCAATTCCACAAAAGCTTTTCTGTTACTTCTAGAAATGCTTCCCGTACAAAACCACCACATTTCCAAACCCGCAGAAATCCATCGGTTTCACGTGGATTTGTCCCAGGTTGGGTAGTTCTTAGTTTGGTTTCCTGTTGGGTACAGATCTCTTCTGTTCCCATGTTAATTAGGTCCTCACTCCATGTTAATTAGGTCCTCACTCCTGGATTTCCTTCTCAGCCTTTTCGGGTGTCCCCAGCTCTGCCGGGGCAGTGCTGCTTGATGTTTGCTGATGCTCCTTGATGTTTTGATTATGGTCCTCATTTTTTGGGTATCTCTTGGGCTATTCCCAGTCTGTTGAGATGTTAAGCTCATCTCCGTTGAGTGGTGTAACATCCCTTAAAAAAAAAAAACAAACCCTTTAAAATTCCTTTCCCCAAGGCAAAATTTTCCAACAGAGAGAGCTGGGAAAGGGGCTGAGCCTGGAGAAAAGGAGGCTCAGGGGGGACCTTGTGGCTCTGCACAACTCCCTGCCAGGAGGGGACAGCCGGGGGGTTGGGACAGGAGGAGAGGGGACATTTGATGGTTGTCAGGTTATAAAGCTGTGTGGGAATGAGGAGTGAGCTGTGAAAGGAGGGGCAGGAGGGGTTTGGGGCAGGGGTGTGAGCTGGACACCGGGGATGCACTGAGGCCTGGCTTTGTCTTTCAGGGGTTGTTAAAGCCCCACAAAAGCCAAACCAGAATCACATGGCTCCTTGTGTTTCTGATAAGAGAAACCCTTCAAGCAAATTCAATTAGAAAGCTGCAAACTTTGAATTCAAATTAGCTCCTTGACAGCCAAACTAGAAATTTGAAGTGAATAGATTACAGCTTATTTTTGAGTATTAATAATTGTTTTCCTCATCGAAGAATGGGATGGATTGCTTTGTGTGGTCTGGCTAAAAAAGCCGTGCTGTGCTCCAGGGTGTGGGATGCAGTGGCACCAGGTGGAGCTGCCCAGGGAGAGGGGATTGGGAAGGGGCTGAGGGGAGTTTGGGGGGCTTTGAGAGGCCGTGGCTGAGGAAATGGCTTGGAACTGGGTTAAGAGGGATATTGGGAATTAGGAATTCCTGGCTGGGAGGGTGGGGAGGGGCTGGGCTGTGAGAAGAACGAGNCCCAGAGCAGCTGTGGCTGCCCCTGGATCCCTGGCAGTGCCCAAGGCCAGGCTGGACACTGGGGCTGGGAGCAGCCTGGGACAGTGGGAGGTGTCCCTGCCATGGCAGGGGTGGCTCTGGCTGGGATTTAAAGTCCCTTTAACTCAAACCAGTCTGGGACTCTATGAAAGCCGATTTTGACCTCTCTGTGCAGCGGTTGAAAGTTTTGCATTCTTGCAATCAGTGCCTTAAATTTCTGTTTGGAAGTTCACCATTGAAGAGCTCACTTTAAAAAGCGTTTGCCTCCCGAATTTGCTCTCAAGTGCCAGCTCTGGCTGGCTCCTGAGTTCAGCAGCCGGATAATGACCTCCAAATTAGCAACCCTCCGTGCTTTGCAGTCCATCCACTCACTCCAAGGCAATTATTCCCTGCTCTGGATTCAGGAGGAGAAGAATTCTAATGGAATCTGTGACCTGAGGGCAGAGGGAAAGGAGTTTGTTTGTTTAATTTTCAAAGTAAAAAGCTCCCAGTGCTGCTGGCAGCTCTGCCTGGGGAGCAGGGACATTCCACCCCAGCCACTCCCCGAGGTCCTGGTGTCTCTTTCCCCCACTCTTGCTCCATCTTTTCCTTGTAAATGGAAAAATCCCTGGCACAGGGTGCCCAGAGCAGCTGTGGCTGCCCCTGGATCCCTGGCAGTGCCCAAGGCCAGGTTGGACATTAGGGCTGGGAGCAATTTGGGACAGTGGGAGGTGTCCCTGCCATGGCAGGGCTGGGATGAGGTGGCCTTTCATGTCCCTTCCAACCCAAACCACTCTGGAATTCTGTGAGTGCACACAAAGCAAACTTTACACTCCAGGGGTAGATCATTACAGTAGAAATCCAAGTTTTCATTGTGTTCATTCAACATTCAGAGAAGTTTTTAATGCCCACTCCAAAGCCCAGCAGGTGTTTGGTGCCAGCCTGGCCATGGCACCCACGGGCAGCAGGGACAGCTGTGACCCTGGGGGGCTGTCATGGCCTTGGCTGCTTCCCAGCAGGAAATTTTGGGAAGTGAGTGTGGCCTGGAGCAGCTGGAGAGGTGTGTCCATGGCCCAGCTGAGCCTGCCTGGGCCTGGAGCTCATTCTCAGCCCAAAGCCAGCACCCAGCCCTGCTCTGGGATCTTTGAGCCATCCCTGGGGATCCTGGCCTGGGGCTGCTGCCTCGTTCCTGCTTTTCCCCAGACAGGAGCTGGGAGCTCCTCAGGGCTGTGGGAGCTGTTCAGGGATTCCCAATCCATCAGCACAGATGGATTGTCCTCAGGAATCAGGAGGAATCAGGAATTGTTGCCTCAGGAATCCTCTCAGCTGCCTGTGGGAAGGCTCAGAAACTGCAGCAGGCCCAGAATTTCCTCTGTCTCACAATCCCAGAAACTGAAGGACTAAAGGCCCAGAATTTCCTCTGTCTCACAATCCCAGACTGGTTTGGGTTGAAGGGACCTTAAATCCCAGCCAGTGCCACCCCTGCCATGGCAGGGACACCTCCCACTGTCCCAGGCTGCTCCCAGCCCCAGTGTCCAGCCTGGCCTTGGACACTGCCAGGGATCCAGGGGCAGCCACAGCTGCTCTGGGCACCCTGTGCCCATTTTCCCCCACCCTCACAGGACAAATGTGTTTTATTGTGTTTACACTGAATTTTGTATCATTTAATTTGTGCCTCTGTCCTGGCAGTGGGCAGCACTGAGAGGAGCCTGGCTCTGCCACCTCCATTCCCTCCCATCAGGAATTTATCCCCATGGATGAGATCCCCCTGCATTAAAATCCAATCCAGGCTTGCAAAGTCCAACATCCCCCAGGGCAGGGAGATCCATGATGAACTCCAGAGCCACGGGGGCACAGCACAGCCCCTCGAGCTCCCAAACCTCCCACAGACAACATTTTGGGGGGATTTTCTCTTTCTGCCACAAATGTCTTTGATGCTGAAACTGAGCCAGGAAAGGTTCCTCTGCTGGGCAATGGGGTGAGGGGGAAGTGGATGGACGGTGACTAAATCATGAACAAATCTGAGAAATCACTTTCCTAATTATCAGACTCAAGGTAAATCCTTTTTACTGGATGTGGTGAAGGGAAAATGAGCATTTCAATTCTGCACTTTGTGCTTTGGGCACATCAGGGGAAATTTTTCTGGTCACTGAAGGTCATCAGTACAATTCCATGTTTAATCCCCCTCCTGCTGGAGAGGCCAGGGAGGTGTCCAGGCTGGGAGAAACTTGGTCGGTTACAGCAACCTCCAGCACAAGGAACGAAAATTTCAATTATCCAAGAATAAGAATTGGTGGATAACTGGGGAGAGCTGATCTTTAACTGGTGGCCTGAGAAAAACCTGAAATTTTGCCTTGTGGAAAGGACTCATTTGTTGAGATGTGCCAGGGGAAGAGATTCCTGCAGGTGATAAAACAAATGGAACATGAATCCTGTGATGCTGCAGCATGGATCTGCCACTCCCTGGGATTATTAGACAATTTGGAGAAATGAAATAGGAATATTGTCCCACCTGAGCACAGAAGGGAGGATTCAAACCCCTGAGTGTGTCAGGGTTCATTCCCTGTGTCCTGTCCCTCCATGCCTTGTCCCCAGGCCCTCTCCAGCTCTCCTGGAGCCCCTTCAGGCCCTGCAAGGGGCTCTGAGCTCTGCCTGGAGCTTCTCCTCTCCAGGGGAACATTCCCAGCTCTCCCAGCCTGGCTCCAGAGCAGCTCCAGCCCTCAGAGCATCCATGGCCTCCTCTGGACTTGCTCCAGCAGCTCCAATTTTCCACCCTGCTGGGTCTGAAGCACCAATTGAGCTGATGAGGGGAGCAAATGAAGTGGAGAAGTGGGCAAATATTGTGGTGAGGTTAATCTGTCTGGGGATCATTGTGTCCATGGCTTTGTCTGCAGGGTGTCAGAGCAGAGTTTAATCAATGGATGAGGTGCTGGGGAAGGACTCCAGAGTCCCCTGAGTGGCTGCAGGGACTTTGTCCCATAACCTCAGGGAGCAGTGAGGTTTGGACCCTGGGGGCCCATTACTCATTAGGGAAGGACAAGGACTGATCCTGCTGGGGCTCAGAGTGCCTCTGGAACAGCTAAATCCAGGTTTCTGTGCTGCTGAGGAGCCTGACTGCCTTCCCAGGGGAATTCTGTGTCCAAGCAGGGCCCTGGGCAGCTCTGGCTGCTGCAGCTGCTCCATCTCAGGTCTCACTGATCTGAGGGACCCCGAGCTCAGGCTCTGGCCAAGGTCCTTGGCCCTGCACCCAGGGAGAGTTTTGGGGAAAAAACACAGCCTCCCTCCCAGTTTAGCCCCAGTGCAACTCTTGGTCCCAGGCACTTGGGGAGCCCCTCTGGATGCTGCTCTCCATAGGCCCCACTCCTTCCTCTGCTGGGGCACAAAGGAAAGACATTCTTTTTTCAGGAGTGGGGTTTTTATTGCTTCAAAAACGCGGAAAGAGCTGACCCAGAGGTGCTCTCACAATTCATCACCTCATGCTCTGCACTGGTTGAGGCCCTTGCTCTGCAGGCAGCTTTTAATGGATCATCCCATGGACATCTCCAGGTTTTCCATGAATTTCCAGTCCCCAGGCAACACACAGATGTGCTGGGCTGTGATTGCAGTTGGTGCAGATTAAGGACAGCATTGCCCGAAATAATAAATCTCCGTGAGACAGAAGGGAGGAACAAAAGCTGTTTGTGTGCTCTGGGCTGTGTCCAGGGACCACAGAAGGGTTGGGTTCCTTTGCCACCTCACTCAGGTCAGAAGAGTTTTCCCAGTTGTCCTCCCAGCCAGACAGAAGGTGTGCTCTGCTGCCAACCACCAAAGGCTTGGAGCTGGAGGAGGGCAGGGATGGATGGGATATTGGGAATTGGGAATTCCTGGCTGGGCTGGAATTGCCGGAGCAGCTGTGGCTGCCCCTGGATCCCTGGCAGTGCCCAAGGCCAGGTTGGACACTGGGGCTGGGAGCAGCCTGGGACAGTGGGAGGTGTCCCTGCCATGGCAGGGGTGGCACTGGCTGGGATTTAAGGTCCTCCCACCCCAAACTATTCCAGGATTCTGCAATTCCATGAAAGAAGAGGGTTCTGTGTTCCTCGAAGAGATTTGTGTTCAATCTGATAAACACCCCAAGTGCTGCTGTCAGTGGCACCCCTGCCAGGCAAAGGGAAGTGCAGATAAGGAACTGGAAGCCAGGGCTGAGATTCACGTCCTGAGTTGTTTTATCCCAAATTCCTGGTGTTGTTCTGCCCTGTGACATCCTGGGGTTGGGTGTAATTGACACACAAATCAGCAGATCTGAAGCACCTCAGACTGGAGATAAAGAAGTTTATCTTTGATTAATGGGCATGGCTGAGGCTCAGCAGCTGAGGGCTCTGGGGCATGGGCTCAGAAGTTACAAAATAAGATCCTTTTTGGGCTCTGAATTGATTTAGATTTGGGTTGTATTAGAAGGGACCTTAAAGGCCAGCCAGTGCCACCCCTGCCATGGCAGGGACACCTCCCACTGTCCCAGGCTGCTCCAAGCCCTGTCCAGCCTGGCCTTGAAAAGTTTTTGGAAGTTTTCAGTGAGTCATGGACATTACCAGCAGCGTCCCTCAATCAGTGCAGGGTTGCAAAGGAACCTAAAAATGCTCTGCTCCAGTCCTTTGTCACTGTAAAAATCAGGGAATGGTTCCCTGTCCTCCCGGCCTCACCAAATTCCTGTTGGGACTCACCACAGCCTTCCCTGAGTTTGCTTTCAGCCTGTTTATACCTTTAATAAAAGCTGTGGAAATAAACTCTAAATAAACACCTGGAGTTTCTTTTGATCAGGAGGAACCAAATCCATGGATCCCCCGAATCACAGCGAATCGATTTGCTACTGTAATTCTTAGGGACTAAGAGATATGGCTTGGAAAATTTAAAATTCATTGCAATCCCCGCAGTCCTGGCAAATCATTCATTCTCTGATTAATGAGCATTGTTTATGCTGTTGGTATCTGAGTTCCAAAGGAACAAAACCCTTCCAAAGAGCAGCGTGAAATGCTGGATTTGAATCCTGATGTTTCTGAGGTTGTGGAAACATTGTCCAAACTCAGGAAATAAAAAGATTGTCTCCCTTGGTCCCTGCAATCTTGGGATCAGCCCCAGTGGGGTGGGAGGTTTTAATTCCCAATCAACAGGCTCCTGCTGTTCCGTGGGATTTCTTGTGGCATTGCATGGAAGCTGTAATCAGTTCTACTGTAATCAATAAATGCATCAGGCTGTTCTTGGTTCTTCAGGTCCAGAATGAATTCTGTCTCTCGTAGCACCCTTATCAAAGTGTGGCCCTACTGCTCAGTTTTCATTCCCACGCTTTGCTGGAATTGTGCTTTATTTTCCTCCTCATCAAAGCCCAGAGTGTGAAGGGAGCAGGGCAAAGACCAAGGAATCCTGGAATGGTTTGGGTGGGAAATCCCAATCCCCTTAAATCCCAGCCAGTGCCACGCCTGCCATGGCAGGGACACCTCCCACTGTCCCAGGCTGCTCCCAGCCCCAGTGTCCAGCCTGGCCTTGGGCACTGCCAGGGATCCAGGGGCAGCCACAGCTGCTCTGGCAATTCCAGCCCAGCCAGGAATTCCCAATTCCCAATATCCCATCCATCCCTGCCCTCTGGCACTGGGAAACCATTCCCTGTGTCCTGTCCCTCCATCCCTTGTCCCCAGTCCCTCTCCAGCTCTCCTGGAGCCCCTTCAGGCCCTGCCAGGGGCTCTGAGCTCTCCCTGGAGCTTCTCCTCTCCAGGGGAACATTCCCAGCTCTCCCAGCCTGGCCTGGAAGCAGCTCCATGGACTCCTCTGGATCACTCCAGCAGCTCCATGTCCTTGTGTCCCCTGCTCCCTCCATCCCTCACTGCCAGGGGTGGCTCCAGCACTCCTGGTGTCCCCAGTGTGTGACAGCCACACCCCCACGTCCCCCAGTGAGCCGGGGCCTGTGAGAGGGACAACATTCAGGTGACCCAGATGAGACTTCCACAGCAGGAGGAGGAGTTCTGCATCCCTAAAATCCCCGTTCATCCCCAGGGATCAGGGAGGATCCCAGGTTGGTAATTCCCAGTGACTCCAGTGTAAATCAAGGCAGAACAGCTCTTGCAGAGTTTCTCCCTCAGTTTGGGACCTTTGAGGGCTCCCACAGGAAGAAGTCTCTCCCAAAGGAATGGAATTCCCAGGAAGAGGGAGCAGGGACAGCCACACTCTAAAGGGATGAAGCTTCCCAAGTCCCTGCTCTGGAAGTCCTTGGGGACCGTGGTGGAGCAAGGATGAGGAGAAACCATGGACAGGAGGAGCTGCCTCTTCCCAGAGGCTCAGGATCAGGATAATTAGTGAATTACTATAATTATGCCCCATTCCCGAGCACAGAGCCGTGTCCTTTCCATCCTGTGCCTTGACCTTGAAGATTCCTCCTCTGGACCTCAAATGCCATAAATCCTTGATTGTAGTCTTAAAAACAGAAGACAAATATTGTGATTTCGTTCATACTCCACACATCACCTGACAAGGGGATGGAATATTGACTTATGGATCCTGGTTTGTCCAAGGAAATGCCCTGGAGGATATTTTCTGAGGGAGTTTCTAATTTGGGAACCTTTCCTGCTTCTTGCAAATCAAGTGGAGCAACATTTCCCCTTAAACACCATCACTTCCCTGCTGGGGTTTGCTGTCACTTATTCATAAAATCCATTCAAAAATGTAAAAAATGGCATGGAAAAGCTCAATTCCTTGGGAAAATCAGGCACTCCATGGTGCCAGGTGCTGCAAGGAAGCCACAGATGCACGTCCCTCCTGCCTCCATGGATAAAATTCCAGTGGTTTGGGTTGGAAAGACCTTAAATCCCATCCCATTCCACCCCTGCCATGGGCAGGAACACCTTCCACTATCCCAGGGTGCTCCAAGCCTTGAAATCCTTGGATCCAAGGGCTGGAGGTTCATGCCCAGCTAATGGAGAGTTTGGAAATGTGTGAAAGTGAAGGAATAAAGAATGGGGTTAGAAACCAACAGGAAAACTGCTGGGACTGTCAAGACAGAGGTCATGGATAACAATCAATAAACCAGGGAACCCCAAAGAAAGGAAAAACCAAGGAATGATCCTGCCAAGTGCAGCAGAGACCTGGAAGGAGCTGGGTAAGGCCACGAAGAAATAAAGAATAAAGAGGGACCATGGGAGGTGGTCCAGGAGTGAGGAGGGCAGGGAAGGGATGGCAGAGGTGGGAGTCAGATCAATCCTGGGATTCCATGGAGGGGGGATGCCAGTCCCCTGGCATTCCAGCAGTTCAGGCGCTCCCAGGACATGGGGTGGGAGCACAAAGCCCCTGAGGAGCACTGCAGGTGTCCCCAGGGCCTGAGATGTGCTGGGATAACAGAAATGTCCCATTTTTGCCACTACCTGGAGAGGCAGCTCCCAGACTATCCAGGTTTGAGCTGCTTCCATATTTACATCCCAAATTACTGCTCACAGTGGTTTGGGAATTCTGGGGAGTCGTGGTAGCTGAGCCAAGACCACTCTGAGGGGGAAAAGCACAGAAGTGACCTAAGGCAAAGCAGCCAGTGCTGGTCCCAACAGCTGGATTGTGGAATTGCCCTGCTCCACCCCCCAAACCAGGCTCCAGACTGGGGTGGATCCCACAACACCCAGAATTCCCACTGGGAGCCCCTGCACTCACCACTGGCTTCGTCTCATGGCCTGGACATAATTATTCCAACCCAGGCCAAAGCCAGTAATTAGCTGAGTGTGTAATTATCTCTCTCAGTCCGTCTGCAGTTCAGGCTCTGTGAGGGATTTATTTCCTGAAGGGCTTCTGGGGGTTTTGCAACTCCAGAATGAAATTTGTTAACTGTTAATAACTCCCAAATTAGCTCATTTAGGCAGAGTTGGAAATAACTCAGCCATGTCAGCCATAATCAACAAATTATCTGGAAATTTAGAAAGGCAAAGGAAAAAAGGGGATCTTGAATAATTCTGCAGTCCAGGGCAGTCAGTGGGAGGAGATTTGGCACCGGTGGGGAGGGGATGGGCTGGAATTCCCAGAGCAGCTGTGGCTGCCCCTGGATCCCTGGCAGTGGCCAAGGCCAGGTTGGACACTGGGGCTGGGAGCAGCCTGGGACAATGGGAGGTGTCCCTGCCATGGCAGGGGTGGCACTGGCTGGGATTTAAGGTCCTTCCCAACCCAAATTCTTCTGGAATTCTGGGATTGGCACTCCCGTGCTCTCAGAGTTTGCTCCCACTGAGTTGGGTTTGGGTTTCTCTTTTTTTGAGGAATTGTTTTAGAGCTCAGCTCCTTTTCCAAGCCAAGCCCAGACTGAGGGATGTGAATTCTCTGGGACCCCAGGTGAGGTCAGGAGCTCAACACAACCAACCCCAACCCCTGTTTGGAGCAAATCTTTTTATGAGCCCTCGGAATAAATTTGCAGATCCGGTGGATGCCAGGAAGAAAATCCTCACTGTGCTCTGGTTTTGCCTTTCTCAGTGACAGAACCATCCCCTGCCAACCAAATTCTCTGTTTGTTATTAAATTACTCATAAAGGACTCAGACAATTCAGGGCTCCTTTGGAGGGAGCTGAATTCCATCCCTTGCCACTGGGATCAGGAATTTGACAGGAATGAGTGAGATTTGGAGGCTAAAGGAGGAGAATTCTGCTGTCTGTCATAAACTGGGCATTCAAATTTGAGGAATCACCATCAGACCCCTGTAATTTTGGGAAAAACAAGTACATTTATACTTTAAACCCCACACCTGAGCACCTCGGGGTGCTCTACAAACATCCCTTCTCCTGCTCTCTGGTGACCACTGTGTCCTGCCTGTGCAGAAATATTTTTCCTTGGGAGTCTTTCCATTGTTCCTGTGTCACACCTGAACAACAGGGACACCGAGGGAAGCAATTCAACAGAGGGAAGCCTCTCCCAGCGGATTTGAAAGGAATAAAGGGAATATCACATGAAATAGGGGAGCAAATGGACTGCAGGGCTATGGGGGAAGCTCTGAGTGCTGGAAATCTGCTGGATTTATCCCCAGACACATCTGGAGCAGCTCCAAGGGGCTGCAGCAGCCGTGCCTGGAGCCCAGAGCATTCCCAGTCCCTGTGGGACCCCTCTGAGCTCGCTGGGACGGTGACAAAGCCACAGCTCAAACTCCCAGGAATCTGAAAGCTGGGAAGGGGCTTCCCAGCTTTCAGGAGGGGCTGAGGGAGCTGGGAAAGGGCTGGAGAATTCCTGAGGGAGCTGGGAAAGGGCTGGAGAATTCCTGAGGGAGCTGGGAAGGGGCTGGAGAATTCCTGAGGGAGCTGGGAAGGGGCTCAGCCTGGAGAAAAGGAGGCTCAGGGGGGACCTTGTGGCTCTGCACAACTCCCTGCCAGGAGGGGACAGCCGGGGGGGTCGGGCTCTGCTCCCAGGGAACAGGGACAGGAGGAGAGGGAACAACTTCAAAATTCAGTTTCACGGAATATTCCAGGTTGGAAGGAACCCACAAAGATTGAATCCAACTCTTAAATAAATGGGGATTGAACCCACAACCTTGTTTTTGGCACCAAGTTGTGCCGGGGGAGGTTCACATGGGATATTGGGGAAAAAAATCATGGGAGGGGTTATAAAGCAAATGCTAAATGCAGTGGTGGAGCCCCCATCCCTGGAAATGTCAAAAAATGTGTGGATGTGGCACCTGAGGCCATGGGTTAGTGGTGAACGTGGTTCTGGGCTGATGGACTCGATCCTAATTCCAACCTTGATTCCATGATTTGGTTTTACAGAGGTGTGAAGGAAAAGTATCAAAGAAGCCACAAAGCACAGGTGTTCCAGATGAATTCCCAGCCCCTGTGGGCACCTGGAGCTGCCTCAGGCTGCACCCTCTCTCCGTGATAAATCAGTGTGGCTTTATCTCCAAACGCAGCCAACACCAAGCACCCTGATAAGAGAAGAAATTTGTTTACTCCGAATGGATTTCTGCCACTGGGAAGGGAAATAAACGACCTGACAATTTTTAATATATATAATACACCTGCTTTATCTCTGGGATTCATCTGGGGAAGCAAAAACTGCCTCATAGGAAGCGATAATATTTATTTTCACCTCCCAACATCCTCAATGACAAAGAGGCACCTGTGTATTCACAGCCCATATCCCAGCTCCAGGGGGTTTTAATCCACCCCGCTATTTGGAAATACGATTTGAGGCCATTTGTTCTCTCTCTGGATCACAATGGAGATAGACTGGAACTGCAGTAGTGGGGCAAAGCCAAAAGGTTCCAGGCTTTGTGAAGCTTTAACTGTGGGAAAGGAGCTGCTGGGAGTCCTCTCCATGCAGGGTCCAGTGGGATGCTGACTCCTTATCCAAGAACTCACTTTAAACCCTTTCAAATCAGTGCAAGACACCTTTAAAGCAAATTTTGCCGATGATTTGAGATGAGAGTTACCTGCAGGGAGGCTCCACAGGTGCTGCTCTGCTACCTGGGGACCTCTGAGAATAAAGAATGTGAAAATCCATCAGCTCCAAGATTGCCTCGCTAAACTCAGGGAGGAAATGGCTGCGTGGAGAGAGGAGAGGGAATTGCAATTATAAGCAAGGAAAGAAGGACAGGAAAATGTTTGTATCAATGTGGCAGCAGGACCAGGACAGTGACTGTCCCCTGGGCTGGCACTGCTGAGCCCCTCGAGGGCTGTGCCCAGTTCTGGCCCCTCAGTTCAGGGAGGACTTTGAGGGGCTGGAGCAGGGAAGGGAACGGAGCTGGGAAGGGGCTGGAGAATTCCTGAGGGAGCTGGGAAAGGGCTGGAGAATTCCTGAGGGAGCTGGGAAGGGGCTGGAGAATCCCTGAGGGAGCTGGGAAGGGGCTGGAGAATTCCTGAGGGAGCTGGGAAGGGGCTCAGCCTGGAGAAAAGGAGGCTCAGGGGGGACCTTGTGGCTCTGCACAACTCCCTGCCAGGAGGGGACAGCCGGGGGGGTCGGGCTCTGCTCCCAGGGAACAGGGACAGGAGGAGAGGGAACGGCCTCAGGCTGGGCCAGGGCAGGCTCAGGGTGGCACCAGCAGGAATTTCCCCATGGAAAGGGAGCTCAGGCCTTGGCACTGCCTAGGGAGGGTTGGAGTGCCCATCCCTGGAGGTGCCCAAGGAAGGTCTGGGGACAAGGTGGGCATCGGGCACAGAGATTTTGGGACAGAAAATTATCAACATTGTCTTATTTATTTAAGTAGCAAAGTCTGGAGAAGTTCGGGAAAAGATGTTATCCCATTTTTTTCCTGCTCTGCTTTACTCCCTCGGCCTCAGCGAGACAAATGGATAATTTCAGTGAGCTTGAAATCTTTTCTAAAAGACCAAATGTGGGGAGGAGGAGATGGGTCCCACAGGGGCCAGGGCTGGGGGGGCAGCTCCTGGCTCCAGAGAGTCTCCAGCAGGGGCTGGCTCAGGAAGCACCTCTGGTCCCACCTTCCCTGTCTTTCAAACCTCTCCATGAAACAAGTTGACATTTTGGAGCTTCCAACTGTCACATCAACGGATCCTGCTTAAAATTCCAGCTCAGTAACGGAGCGCTGGTGAGGAAACCTCGGGGTGGCTGTAGGATTGAAATGTGGGAAGCCATCAGTGGGAGCCCATCAAAGTGTTTACAACCTGAGCACTCGACCTCCAGCGCAGAGGAATTGTTTTATCTCCTTTGCCAGGGCTTTGCTGCCCCTCGTTAAACGTGAAGGAGCCCAGAATAACAAAACCAGACAGAGCACTTGTCATTTCCGTGACCTTTTTGTTCCCTGCCTGGAATGGGGCGATAAATGAGCGGCACTGGGCAATCCCTGTGATACGGAAACACTCTAAAACTCCAAGCCACAGTGAGTTATGGAAAGACTCTAAACTCCAAGCTAAAGTGAGTTATAAAGTAGTGTGAAAAACACTTCACACTTCTTTTTTTTTTTTTTTTAATTTTAAGAGTTTAATAATTAAAAATTAAGGTAATACAAATTAGGATAATTAGGGTTAGGACAATAAAAGAGACAATAAAAAGCAAAGAATTACGGACATCTGGGTGCTTCTCTCTCAGGAAAAGCACAAAGCACTAATAAGGGTTACCCCTAAAAGCAACAGCCTGTTGCATATTCATATTTCTTCATCCATGATTCAAACATTCCTCTCAAACAAAGGGCGTCTCCTGTTTAATTTCTGTTTCTCGTCTCATCATGTAAATCAATTCCTTGGCTCCAGAGCATCTACTAAGGTAAAGATAAGGAGGTAATAACTCNGGGTGTCTTGGGGGTCCCATGGGATGAAGTAAATGCTCTTCATCAGAGCTGACCTTCTCACCCATCTTCCTGCGCCTGCCTGCCGATGCTCTGGGCACAGCCCCAGCCATGAGGTTGGTTTGATCTGGCTGGGGGTCCAGAGGAGCCTTGGTTATCTTGGCAGCCTTGTAACTTTGTCCTGCTTTGATAACATCATCCTTGCCTTATCACACACCCTTGCATTCTTTCACATTGCTCTCACACGTGCACCCTGTCCCCCTTTCCAGGCAGTTAGCACAGCAAAACACAGCAAATATTAAACAACCTATCATCTAAATATCAGTTTCTAATCAATACCCCCCTAAGTCCTAACCCTGTGTCTCACCTGGTGCTTCCCAGCTAGGCTGTGCTCCCGTGGGATCCCTGGGATCACAGGGATGTGACTGGGAGTGGGACCTTGCACAGCAAACAGGGACCTGGAGCATGAAGCTGATAAAGGAAACTCGGCTGTCCCCATGCCAAAGGAATCCTTGGATTGTGAGCAGGGGGATCCAGCAATTCCTGCTCTCCCTGTCTGAAATCCCTGTGAGGGAAAGGGGTGGTACAGGAAGAGCTGGTGGGGTGGATGTGACTTACAGTGAGTGCTAGAAAGGATGAAAATTCTGCTTTTTGGGCTGATTTGCCATTTCAAGGAACCACAGGATCCTCAAGGCTGGGAAAGTCCTCTCAGATCAAGCCCAGCATTGTCCCAGCCCCATGTCTTCTCCATATCCCTCAGTTTTTTGACCATTTCCAGGGATGGAGACGCCACCACCTAATTTGCTCCAACCTCCCAGAAACCCAGACAGCTCCAGTGCTCCCAGAGCCCCAGGAATTCCCTCCAGTTTGGGATGGAGGTAAACAGTGATGTCCCCCTTCCTGTGGCAGCTCCAAACCCAACCTATTCTGACACTTTGGGAGTGAAGAGGGATCCTTGGAGAGCTCTTCTCAGAGAGTTTCCATTTCCAGGCAATGCCCTTCCTGCCAGGAGACCCTTCCAAACTTTTCCCAAAGAGCAGAACTCTCCGTGTGTCCCCGGGCGTCACAAAGGCTCCACAAGGCTCCAACTCTTCCACCCAACTGTGCCGCTCTCCTTTGAACTTCTTTTAATGGATGCACTTAAAAATTCCCCCCTTTGTGTCTCCTTCCTCATTAACTGTGCAAGGCTGAGCTTTTGTCTTGGCTCAGTGTGAATTCTTTGTGTGTGATCCCTGTGAGCCAGAGTCGGGCTGGCCCCGGATTCCTGATCCAATTATCCCATTGAGTTCCCTTCTCCTCCTCATGGGCTTCTTGTCTTCTTTATATGAGATTAAAGACACCCTTAAAGCCTGGCACAAATCAGTTCATGGATTGACATTGCCTCGGTCTGCCTAAATCCCTGTACCTGAGGGGCTGGGAGAGCTGGGAATGTTCCCCTGGAGAGGAGAAGCTCCAGGGAGAGCTCAGAGCCCCTTGCAGGGCCTGAAGGGGCTCCAGGAGAGCTGGAGAGGTACTGGGGACAAGGCATGGAGGGACAGGACACAGGGAATGGCTCCCACTGCCAGAGGGCAGGGATGGATGGGATATTGGGAATTGGGAATTCCTGGCTGGGCTGGAATTGCCAGAGCAGCTGTGGCACCTGAGGCTCCTGAGCAGTTCTGCTGAGATGAGGGAGCTGGAATATGGCTGGAACTGAGGAACATGGAATGTTTATGGAAAGGCAATCAGAGGAAAAACGGGACAGCTGCTGAGGCAAAGGCACCACCCAGGCTGCAAGGGAGACAGAGGGGATCCTTGGGAAAGTCACTCTGATGAGCTGTCCCTTCAGAATCTGGGATATCTGGTCAGTTTAACTCAGGTGAGCTTCTCCTGGAGTATTTAATCATCTACTGCCGCATGAATTATTATCTGTAATTAAATCTCCTCAAGCTTGTAGGCAGCAGGTGGAGGGAAGCTCAGCAAAGTCAAACGGGTCTGGGAGAGGCGATGCTGGACAAGCACCAGGAACAGCAGCTGGGCTGCCCCACGGAATAAATCCCTTCCAGTATTTCCAAACGGGACACAGCCTCCCCAGGCACGTGTCTGTGCTGAATGCCTCCCATCAGGAATGCAGGAATTCCCCTTAGTCCTGGAAAAGCATTTGCAGGAATTCCCCTTAGTCCTGGAAAAGCATTTCCAGTGCGAGGCCGAGGCCGTTATTGCCAGGCTCTGAGCTGGGGTGACATTAATTGGACTGGAAACCACATCAGGCTCGTTAAGCTCAGCCTAAAGGAGCACAGAGAGAATTGAGCTCTCTGAACAGGGCTGGCACTGGTTCCCAAAGTGCCCTTTGGGGCACAGTTCGTGTCCCACAGCAGATGACAACAGCAGGAGGAACCGGCCGAGGTCGGAAGCAGCGAGGACAGGCAGGAATTCTGCTGATGCTCACCTGCACTCGCAGGGTGACTCCTCTCCACAGGACTTCATCCAAACACAGCCAACCTTCAGCTTGAAGCTTCCTGGGATTTCCTGGGAGGTTGAACTCCCTCAGGTGAATTCCTGCTGCTCTGTTCCCACACAGCTCCTCTGGGCTGTGGTGGTTGTGCTGCAGGAGGACAAGAAAACCTCAGGAACATTTCCACAGGGACCTCTTGGGAGAGATTCTGAGACTGCAGGGAGAGATTCAGTCCAGAGGAATTCAGGCCGTGGAAGTCCTGGATGCTCAGGTCAATATCCAGGTGTTGTCATTGGCTGAGAGATGGGAGAACAGTTTGGAATATATTATTTCAAAACCCCAGCTTTGCTCCTAACTACCTTCTGTTTTGGATATTTCCTGGAGGAAGTGCCTCCTGCCCATGGAAGTTGGACTAGAGGACCTTGAGAAGGTCCCTTCCAACCCAAACCATGCTGGGATTCTGTGACAGGTTTTATAAAGGGGCTGCAGCACCTTTCCTACGGCCTGGAGGATAAGGGAGGTGTCATCCCTGTGGATAAAGAGGGAAGGAATTCCCTGTGGGAGGGAAGGTGAGGATGGAGCTGGCCTTCTCTCAGCAGTGCCCACAAGAGCACACACAAACAGCACTGATATTCCAAGAAAACCCTGTTTCCCCACTCAGACACCAGCACGGCTTGCCCAGGGAAGCTGTGGAGGCTCCATCCTTGGAGATAGCCCAAACCCAACCACACCTGGCCCTGGGCAACCTGCTCTGGGTGACCCTCCTGGAACAGGGAGGATGGTGCAAATCCCCCTGGAGGTCCTTCTGATCCCAGGAATTCCCTGAGGGCCCAAATTGCTCCATGCTGCCAGCACATTCCCCTCTCCAGCTGACCTTGAGAGTGACCATTGTGCCAAAACAACGAAAAATTCATTTTCCACCTTAAAAAAAAATCTGAATCTGCTTTTATGTGAAGCTGAAAAAAAGATTTATGGCTTGAAACCTCCCAAGAAAATCTCCCAGCCATGCAAACCATATCCACAGCTAATTTTCTTGTTGTAACTTTTTAATTTTCCTTCTGCCATATGGCTGCAATTCTGTGTGAGTTAATATTATTCATAAATGCAGGACAAATAGGAATAAAACCAGTTGGAGCAAAATATTCCCCATCTTTTAAATCTCCAAGGTTCTGGGGAAAGCTGTTCTCTTGCAAATTTAATATCTTAACCAAAACCACGTCAGCTGCAATGTTTGACTCCTGCCCTGTGCTTCCTGTCAAGTTGGTGATGTTTTGCCAACGAATTAACAAGGGGAGGATTCCGGTGAATTTTGATGAGCCAGAGGGAATCTGCCACTCTCCGGGAGTGATTTGGGTGTGGAAAGCTCCAGCTCAGCATTTGTGTTCTCTGCCCTGGTGTGAAAAGCCAGGTGTCTGCTGAGGAAGGCTGGAGCCTCCCTTGAAATGGANCTGGAGGGAGGATTGGCTGTGGAAGAGATAAAGAAAACTGCCCAGAGAACAGCAGATAACTGCCCCAGCCCTGACAGGTGGGAACAGAACACACACCCGGACACAGCTTGTGACCCAGGACACTCTCCCAGCCAGCACAGGCCTTCCCTGCTGTTCCAGGAATGTGGGAATTGCTCCAGGCACTCTCCAGCCATGGGGGTTCTCCTCTAAAGCCACGATTCTGCAGGATTTCCAAGGCCTGCTCAGAAATGGATCCCTATGGGATGATTCCATCCTGGTAAATCTGCTGTGGTAGCCACCTGGAATTGCTCACATCCCAGCTCCATCTCTCCCAGCAGCCTCATTCCCATGGGATTTAGGGAAGAAGAGGCACAGGTAAATTCAGAGGGATATTTCCATGGATCTCTTGCTGCCAAGAAAGGGAGTTTAGTGAAAGAGAGGGTTTAGTTTAGTGTTGTGAGCTGTGGGACAGCCAGGACTATGGGGGGGTGTAGGAAATACCTGCTCAGAAATCCCCTGAATCCCAACCTCTGGCACACTTTAATTCCTTTGGCCTGGGATAGGAAAGCCAAAGGAGCTGTGGACTAAAATTGATATTCAGACTTTGGGTTAGATCTCACTGCTGATTGCTTGATTTTACACCAGAATGGAATCATGGATTGGTTTGGGTGGAAGGGACCTTAAATCCCATTTAATCCCACCCCTGCCATGGCAGGGACACCTCCCACTGTCCCAGGCTGCTCCAACCTGGCCTTGGGCACTGCCAGGGATCCAGGAGCAGCCACAGCTGCTCTGGGAATTCCATCCCAGCCCATCCCCACCCTCCCAGGGAAGGTGAAGTGAGCTCCCACCGTCACTGTGACCCTGCTCCCACCCATCCCTGCAGCCCATCCTGCTGGATCCATGGCTCCCTGCTCCTCTCTGATATTTATTTTCCTTCTCTTTTAAAACTCTGTCGTCTCTGCTCTCTTTTCTCATCTGGGCTGGATTAGAAATGCTCTGTTTGCTGCTCAATTCAAGCGGCCTCGCAGACACTGCAAAGTTCAAACAGTTTTAGCTTTTGCCTAAAATATCTCTGTCTGCATTTAATGGGCTTTGCAGGCTGCCGTTTCCAAGTGGTTATTAATGGGATTTGGACAAGGAACTCTTGCTTTGTGCTGTTAAAATGATCTAAGAAATCCCTGCACTGGCTTTTAATTCCACCCATCCAGGCCTGTCAGGCAGCAGCTGCTGGGTGTCACAGGAAGGCCTGGCCTGTCTGCGAGGGACTGCAAATCCAGCAGCCCGATAATTAACTGGAATTAGTGCCTTCTCCTTTATTTCATGCTGCTCCTGTTGGTATCATCCCCTGCAGGACGTGTCGGTGGAAAGCTCCACTGAGGTGGAAGGGATGAAAGATGAGGATGGAATTGGCAGCTTGGGAAGGAGCAGGGAGGGAGGTGGGACCTGGACCCTCACCTGTGAGCCAGGGAATTCCTGCAGCTCCACAGGGGCACGGAGACCTCAGGGAGTGGGGCAGAGACCCATCAGGATGGGACAGGAAACCGTAGGAAGCCTTTTCTAGAGGAGACCCAGCTTTGGAGTGCCCATTCCTGGAGGTGTCCAGGGAATTCCTGCATGTGGCCCTCAGAGCTCTGGGCTGGGGACGAGGTGGGGATGGGCCACAGGTTGGACTTTGTGATCTTGGGAGGACTTTTCCAGCAGAAATGACTCTGGAATTCTTTGCTGTGCTCTGGGGAGCCCAGGGCAGTCCCTGCTTTTGAGCTGAAATCCTGGGAAGAGGGTGACAGTCCCTATGGGAAGCACAGCGTGTCCAGTCAGCCCAGCTCCCTCAGTCTCTGCACAAACTGGGGGGCACTGAAATGCAGCTTTTATTAATGAACACTGAAATGCAGCTGTCCTTTATTAATGAACAAACCCCACTGCTGCCCTAAATGAGGGAAAGCAATTAGGATTAGGCCTGCAGCCCTCACCGGCACTGCCAGCCCACAGCTCATTAAAATGTGCTGCCTCTGGAATCAGCAAATCCTGGAATTGCACCTTGTTCGAGAGCAGCTCCGATGGCATCAGCCTGAGCCGTGACAGGCAGGGGGAACGTCCTTCAGCATGATTTATAGCCGAGATTAGGCCCAGCTTGTAAAAATACACCGAGTTTAAATCACTGCCACCCTCGGAACAAGAGCAGAGGAGGTGGCGACCCCGCTGCAAAATAAACAAACCAAGTGTTGCTCAGTGCATGAAGTGCGGGCTGTCTGTCCAAATAAAACCTGGGATTTAATGTTGTCTGCTTGGAAATTCAGTGGGAAAAGGGGCTGGAAATGGGGTGAGAGGAATGGCAGACTTGTCTTTACAAGCTGTGGGTCTGCTGGTAGATAAAGCTGGCACTGAGAGAGAAAAGAAACAATGGGAAGGATCCCACTGATTGATGAATGGAAAAGATATTTGCCTTTACAAACAAACTGTAGGTCTGCTGAGAAATGAAATTGGATATTGAAAGGTGAAAGAAACAATGGGGAAAACCCCTAAAATTCCATGAGAATTAAATTTAAAAAATATGGTTATACATTAGGGGGGATCAGGGGTTCTGGGCAGTCTGTGCCTCTCAAGTACCTCAGGCAATGGGGAGAGAGAGAAGGGAAATGGGGCTGGGAAATTGGGATAAAAAGGGGAATTGGGATAAAAAGGAGGAAATTGGCATAAAAAGGAGGAAATTGGGATAAAAAGGAGGCTGCATCCTCCAAAAATGTGAGAGACCCCAGGGGAATGCCCCATGGCCTCTCCCTTTATTGGAATAAAGTAAAAGGACTCCTCTGTCTCCTTTTTGGACACAAACCTCTGGTGTTTGTGGATTAATTTTCCTGACAGGGGCATTTCCCAATCACGACTCCAAACAGCTCAAACCAAAAGCTGTGCAAAGACTTGAAGGACGTCAGGAACTGGTGATAAACTGCTTTAACTGGGAAATACTGGGAGCTAAAACAGGGCTGGGCTTGGCTTAGTTAGGAGCTGGCCTCGGGGATCTTTTCCAGCCCAAAGGATCCTGGAATTCTGATCCTGGTGGAGCCTGGAGTGGAGTTGCCATGACAACATCCCCATGCCCTCCATCATCAGGGCAATGCTTAATTAGAGCCTTTCCTCATTAGGTGCAAGGGTCATTCCTGCCTTCCCTGCAGCTGATTATTATTATTTAGCATATATCTTAATTTCATAATAAAAATGTCATAATAAAGGATATCATAATCACTTCATATAATAAAAATATAATAATATAACAATATGTATTATATATATTATTAATCATATATAATTATTAATTATAATTTAAT
>VXAX01001462.1:104633-118538 GCA_013399835.1 Leptocoma aspasia | reverse complement strand
GGATCATTTGTCCTTGGTCCCCAGCTGGAGAAGGAATTGTTTTGTCTCCCTGCTCTGTGCAGAGAGCTCACCATCCCTTAATGTGAAGCCCAGACCCACACACTAAAGCAGCACAGAATCTGAAAATATAAAAGCTAAACCTGAGGCATCATTCCAAACCAGCATCTCCCATTTCCATCCCAAGGCCTGGGCACTCACCGACACCTCTGCTTGGATTTGTGCTCCCCTCGGAGCAGCTCCCGCCTGTCTGAGGGTCTGGAATCCTTGGAAATCCTCTTTTTTCCTGCTCTCCTCCAATCCAGAGGGAGGAAAAGCTCCCTGCAGAGCCTGTGCTGTCCCAGAGGCTCTTTTCCATAGTGTGCATTTTCCCATCAGCACTGGGTTTCTCTGCCAGCTGATTTAATTCAGGAATNCCAGAGCAGCTGTGGCTGCCCCTGGATCCCTGGCAGTGCCCAAGGCCAGGCTGGACACTGGGGCTGGGAGCAGCCTGGGACAGTGGGAGGTGTCCCTGCCATGGCAGGGGTGGCACTGGATGGGATTTAAGGTCCCTTCCCAAGACAAATCCTGGGATTTAAGAAGGATTGAGAAAAGGCATCTCTACAACTCCAGGCTTTTATTATTAATCAAGTCTTTCACTTTTAGGAAATGATAAATATAGATGGAAAAGTCAAGATTTGCCTGCCCTGATGCCTTGAGAAGGCTGAGCTGGAGCAGAGGCTGGGCAGAGTTCCAGAACAAAGCAGGGATTTATGAAAAGGATTTCCTCCATGGATCCACCTTGGGCAGCACAAGAGCCCAGCCAGGGCTGCACCCAAGATGAACCAAAATGGTCCCAAAATGGACACCGGGCGCNTTTTTTTCCTGCTCTCCTCCAATCCAGAGGGAGGAAAAGCTCCCTGCAGAGCCTGTGCTGTCCCAGAGGCTCTTTTCCATAGTGTGCATTTTCCCATCAGCACTGGGTTTCTCTGCCAGCTGATTTAATTCAGGAATTCCGTCCATCGCTCCTGGATAACTTCTCTTGTTTGCTGGCAATTAAAATCTGCTTCCAAGTGAGGCCCATTAACCTTGTCACCTTCCCTTCTCAGAACAGCTTGGGAATTGAAGCAGAAATAAAAATCACGTGGGGTCTGGGATGGGGCTGAAGAGCAAGAAGAGGAAAAGGGAAAAGCAAGAAGGAAAAGGGAGACCTGGCTGTTGTGGGAATCATGGAAGTACTCCCACATCCCAGGTGTATCCCGGGAAAGCTGCAGACAGGCAGGATAGGGATGGATTTGCAGAGGTGTAAATTAAGAGGGTGGTTTTTTTTTTTCACAGTGACAGGAATGGAACCTCAACTTTTCCAGGCAGTTTTGGAATTTCGGGGCAGTTTGGAGGCCCTGGGCAGGCTCTCAGGCTCGGGGTGGGATTTCTGGGGTGTCCTGGGCAGGGCCAGGAGTTGAACTCCTTGATCCTGTGAGTCCTTCCAGCTCAGGAGATTCTGTAATTCCAAACTCTGTGGGACAAAACCCTTGGTCTTGGAGCATTTGTGTGTTCTCATTGCTCCTGGAGCCTGCAGTGGCTCAAATTTGGGGTGATCAGGGAGCTGTGAGCCTTTGGGGGAGCTCAGCACCAGCAGTGCTGCTGGTCTGCGTGGAGTAAATCCATTTTTCTTTCCTTTGGTGCTGGTCTGCGTGGAGTAAATCCATTTTTCTTTCTTTTGGTGCTGGTCTGCATGGAGTAAATCCATTTTTCTTTCCTTTGGTGCTGGTCTATGTGGAGTAAATAATTTTTCTTTCCTTTCTTTCCCCATTTGTGTTGGAAAGCAGAGGAGAGAAGATGGAATTACAAAGGCGGCTTTGCTTCCTCCTTGTTGCATTATTCCAGTTTTCTTTATCTGAGCCAAACCTGACAGCTTGGAAGATTCCAGGAATGGGTGTTGTGTGAACACAGAGAGGGAACAGGATTTGTTTAACACTTCAGAGTTGGAGCCACTTCAAAACTTCCTAAAGGTGCCTGAACAACTGGGAAATGTTCCCTAGGGAATGTTCCTGCTGCTGCTTGCCAAGGCTGAGCCAGGCACGGAAATGAGACCCATTCAGAGGTGTTTTGGTGAGGGAATCACAGAATCCTGGGATGGTTTGGGTGGGAAGGACCTTAAATCATCCATGGCAGGGACACCTCCCACTGTCCCAGGCTGCTCCCAGCCCCAGTGTCCAACCTGGCCTTGGGCACTGCCAGGGATCCAGGGGAATTCCAGCCCAGCCAGGAATTCCCAATTCCCAGTATCCAACATAAATCTCCCTTCCTTCAGTTTAAAGCCATTCCCTGTGTCCTGTCCCTCCATCCTGTCAGGAAAATTAATCCACAAACACCAGAGGTTTGTGTCCAAAAAGGAGACAGAGGAGTCCTTTTACTTTATTCCAATAAAGGGAGAGGCCATGGGGCATTCCTCTGGGGTCTCTCACATTTTTGGAGGACGCAGCCTCCTTTATATCCCAATTTCCCTTTTTATCCCAATTTCCCTTTTTATCCCAATTCCCCTTTTTATCCCAATTTCCCACCCCCATTTCCCTTCTCTCTCTCCCCACTGCCTGAGGTACTTGAGAGGCACAGACTGCCCAGAACCCCTGATCCCCCCTAATGTACAACCCTCCTTTTGAATTTTTAATTCTCATGGAATTTTAGGGTTTTTCCCCATTGTTTCTTTCACCTTTCAATATCCAATTTTATTTCTCAGCAAACCCACAGTTTGTTTGCAAAGGCAAATATCTTTTCCATTCATCAATCAGTGGGATCCTTCCCATTGTTTCTTTTCTCTCTCAGTGCTGGTTTTAACTACCAGCAGACCCAGGTTTGTAAAGACAAACTCCTCATTCCTCTCAGGAAGGACCTTAAATCCATCCATGGCAGGGACACCTCCCACTGTCCCAGGCTGCTCCCAGCCCCAGTGTCCAGCCTGGCCTTGGGCACTGCCAGGGATCCAGGGGAATTCCAGCCCAGCCAGGAATTCCCAATTCCCAGTATCCAACATAAATCTCCCTTCCTTCAGTTTAAAGCCATTCCCTGTGTCCTGTCCCTCCATCCCTTGTCCCCAGTCCCTCTCCAGCTCTCCTGGAGCCCCTTCAGGTCCTGGAAGGCCACACTGAGGTCACTCCTGCTCTCTTTTGCAGGCTGGACAATCCCAGCTCTCCCAGCCTTTCCCATAGCAGAGTGCTCCATCCCTTGGATCACTCTGGATCTGCTCCAGCAGCTCCATGGAATTCCTTGGAGGTTTTGGTGGCTCTGTTTTGGCTGAGGTTTGAGCTGATTGAGGCCCCTCTGTACCCAGCTCCCCCAGGCTGGCACATTCCAGTTCCTCCTGCTCCAGCAGGACACAGCTCCTTTGGATCCTCCCCTCGGAATCGATCTCGTGGATGAGGAATCACAAATTTGGGCTGGAAGAGACCCTAAAGCTCACCCAGTTCCACCCAGCTGCCAGAAATGTTTATTTCGGGCACGGAATGAGCAGAACCAACACCAGCTCCAGGGAAATTGCAGCTTTTCCCACCTCAGCAGCAAACAATTCCCGAACAACTGGTGCAGGGTCGTTATCAAGGAGAAGAGAAAGCTCTTTGTTATGGCTGGGAGCCTCTGGAATTCGAAGAGGTGGGAAAAGCTTTGTAAACAAGCAGGAAATCAAAGTCAAAACGAATTCCAGCCAAGAATTCTTCAAAAAGGAAGAGTCAGGAAGTCACTGGTGCATTTTAATAACTGCTGAAAGCAAAGGGATAAATACAATATTCAGTTTATGACTTCTTTCTTCACACTCCAGTGAACATAAATTTGGGTAATTGTATTTCCTGGGCTCGGCTGTCTTGGAAGATAAGGAATAATTACATCCCTGCCTGATGGGAAGGAGCCTCCAAAATGATCCTTTTTTAATGCTAACAATCCTGTAATATTGGAGTTCAGGGTGGTGTCAAATAGTGACAAGAGAAAACATCAGCGAGGAGCAACTTGTACCAGCTCGGTGTGATCTGAATATTTTGTATTTCCACATTTTCCTTGTAATCTTAATTTTACTCAGACCTGAGATCCCCCAGCCCACTTTCCCTGGGTTTCTCTGTGTTTCCATGGGCTGCACTGAGTTTTCCCCTGCCTTTCCCAGTTTTTATTTGCTTTCCCAACAGTTCCGTTGCCTTTTCCCCACCTCAGGGATTTCCATCCATCAGTAGGAAGGGTTGGGAAGTCCTCTCAGGGAACTTGGGTTGGAGAATTGTGTGGAAATCCTAAATGGGATGGTTTTGCAGCGAAGAGATCCCATGGAATCCTACATTTATTGCTTGGGAAATGACCCCACGTCACCTAAACCTGTTCTTATTCTGGGAATGTTTTGGGACTGAGCACCCACAGGAGAATCCTGGTTTTCCTGTACCTTAGCCCAGCAACACCCCGAGGCTGGATGTGCCAAAATTCTCTTTATTTTCCCCATTTCTCTTGCCTTGGACCATTTCACACCCCCAGTAGCATCCACCTTCGTGGAAATGTTTTTTTCCTGGTGGTGCAGGGAACCCAGAGTGTCAAAGCCAGCTGGAATTCCTGTGGGATTTAATAACCTGCTCCCAAATCAGCTCTGGTGGTCCCAAAGTAGCTGTTGGGACTTCACATGAATCCTAAATTTATCTCCCTTATTTCAGCAGGAATTGGACCTGATAATTGCTAATTCTTAGGGTTTTTTTCTTCAGTTTTGAACATTACAGTGGTTTTTACCCCATAAATTCATGTGCTGCTTGTAAGAGTTTAGGAACAGCAGTTTTAGGAGTGTTTTTAGTGTTTTTGTGGCAATTAATGCCAGCACTGTAACTGCCACGAGGAGTAACTCATTTAAATACGTTGGTTACTAAAATCCATTTATCCGCTCTATGAAAATAGATCAAGTGATGAAAGAAACGGCCTCCAGTTGCACCCAGCGAGGTTCAGGCTGGATATTGGGAATATTCCTTCATGGAAAGGATTGCTCACTCCCAACAGCTGCCCAGGCTGGGGGTGGGGTCCCCATTCCTGGAGGGATTGAAAGCCCTGTGGATGTGACACCCGGGCACCTCGGTGAGCTCAGAGGGCTTTTCCAACCTAAAGGATTCCAAAGGGTGACTCCACCTGCCCTGGGTGGTTCTGGAAGCTGGCCACTCGTCTGTGTGCAAAATAATCTGGATTTCTTTTCCCTAAAACCCCCTTTTGCAGGGAGGGGGAGGAGGAGATGAAGGTTGGCTGTGCTGTGGTGGCACCCAAAAGGCAGAGGGTGATGGAATGCCACAGGAAATCCCTGCTGACATTCCCAAAGCCTTCCCTGGGCTGGCAGGAAGCCGATAATGAGGGACAAAGAGCAGGAGGCTTCAGCAAACTCCTGCCCCCTCTTGCTCTTTGGAAAAGGGAGTGAATTTTATCCAACTTTGTTCTGAAAGTGCCGAGCATCCTCCAGCCCTCCCTGCCGGGGCAGGAGCTCGAGATGTCTTGGCCAAAAATCAACAACGTCTCAAGGCCTGACCTTTGAAAAGCTGAGCTTTATTTTCCACATCTTGCAGCTTGAAACGTGGAACTTGGAACGTGAAAGGGCAGGGCTGGGGACGGAGGGGGCAGAGGGGGCCAGTGGTGCCCAGGAGAGCTGGCCTGGGACAGGGACTGGAGGGACAGGGACCCTGCAGGACACAGGGAATGGCTTCAAACTGACAGACTGGCTCTAGGTGGGATTTGGGAATTGGGAATTCCTGGCTGGGCTGGAATTGCCAGAGCAGCTGTGGCTGCCCCTGGATCCCTGGCAGTGCCCAAGGCCAGGCTGGACACTGGGGCTGGGAGCAGCCTGGGACAGTGGGAGGTGTCCCTGCCATGGCAGGGGTGGCACTGGCTGGGATTTAAGGTCCTTCCAACCCAAACCAATCCAGGATTTGAGGGTTCGGAGTCACCTCCAAGCACCCACCAACAAGTGCAAGATGTCACATGGGGAAACTGAGGCAGGGTGTGGGTCCCTCCCCTTCCACTTCAGTGTCCTTTCCAATTAATCTTGGCTTAGCTCTGTTAATTAAACCCATGAGGGGAGGTTTTGTGCTCAGCTGGGCTGTGGAATTCCCTCAGGAGATGTCTGTAGAGCCGGCAGTGCCTCAGCCAAATCCAGTTTGGGTTCCAAGGGACTTCAAATCCCAGCCAGTGCCACCCCTGCCATGGCAGGGACACCTCCCACTGTCCCAGGCTGCTCCCAGCCCCAGTGTCCAGCCTGGCCTTGGGCACTGCCAGGGATCCAGGGGCAGCCACAGCTGCTCTGGCAATTCCAGCCCAGCCAGGAATTCCCAATTCCCAATATCCCATCCATCCCTGCCCTCTGGCAGTGGGAGCCATTCCCTGTGTCCTGTCCCTCCATCCCTTGTCCCCAGTCCCTCTCCAGCTCTCCTGGAGCCCTTTCCAGCCCCAGGCAGGCTGGGAATGTTCCTGCAGCCCCAGGAATGGGACACCCCAGGCAGGAGCTCCAGAACCACCTGGAAATGGTTCCTGAGGGGCTCCACCCACCTGGGCACTCCCAGTTTTATTCTGTACCAGGTGTGTTGTGGGTAAATCCTCCCAAACCCCCTCCTCCCTCCCAAAAAGTAACAATTTTATCCTTTTAAAAAGTTATTTTAAGAATATCCAGGCTTAGCTGGGAGTGAAACCTTTTCATCTCGAAGAACTTCGAGGAATATCAAACTTTTTATCACTTTAATGCTTTTTAAATGACTTTTTTTATACATTTGCAGTGAAGAATAAGAGAGATCAGTCAGGGAGATTGGGCACAAGCAGATATAGAATTCAGCAGTTGTTAAATAGTGGTGGGCTGCAAGACAGCAAATCTTAAGCTCATGTGTATTTTTATAGAATTTATTCTATATTTATCACTCTTTTCATGCCTCCTGTAATAAATCAGCCTCACATATCAGGATGAATTCAAAATAAAATTATGGGTTCTATAAAAAAAAAATAATTTGGAGATTTTAGTCCACTTCTGCCTTTCCCTGATCAAAAATACTAGAGTTTTTCCTATAAAATGAAGTGAGTTTAAGGCTATTTAATTCTGTGAATCCCAATTTCTGGTTCCATCTTTCATCTGGAATGGTTTTTCTTTTTAAGGGGGGGAATTTTTTCTTTCAGTGTGAGGAGTAACAGAGTGGGCTTTAAAAATATTTCTCTTTTAATCTCCCAGAGCTCTGTTCCTAATGAACCTGAAAGTTCAGTGCAAACACTAAACATGAATTTAATTCACATTTGGAGATGGATTTGCTTTGCTTAGCACTTGATGTATTAAATATTTTTGGTTGCTGCTTCTTGTAGTCCATAATTTAAAAGAGAACTAAAATTTTAGGAGTATTTTACATTTAATAGGCTTTGAGAGTCAAAGTCCTTGATGTGGAAAGTTGTTGAACAGGTGGGGAAATGCAGTTTACAGCTTAAATATCTGAATTTAAGGTTGGAAATGGAAAAGAACTGTGATGTTTGAGCTGGAAGAGAGTAAATTAATGTAATTTTAGCTGCTGTGGGGCTGTGCTTTGGATCTGTGCTGGGTTGAGCTGGGATGGAGTTAATTAATTTGATTTTTTTTGATGGTGTGGGGCTGTGCTTTGGATTTGTGCTGGAAACTGTTGATAATTCAGGAATATTTGTTATTTCTGGGTTTGCACAGCCCCAGGGGCTGCTCTGCTCCTCTCCCACCCCACCAGTGATCCCAAAGCATCCAAGGAATATCCCAGATTTTAAACACACGGATTCACGTGAAGGAGCTGCTGCTCAGTGGAGTTTTCTGGGACAAATCCATCACTGGAGAGATTTATTTGGGATCAAACCCGACCTTTCTTCTCCAGCCTCCCTGATTTATTCTTCAAGACGAGATTTCCAAACTTGGGTGTAGAGTTCCTGCAATTCATAAACCCAGCTGAACCCGTGGGCTCGGATTCCTGAAATCCACCAGCTTTTGGTGTCCTCAGCTGGCCTTGGCCATCCCGGGATGAAGGATGGCATTTTCCTGGAATTCAGCACGGTGTTGCCACGTGAAGGTTCTGCCATCTCGTCCTTTTTTCTCCTTGGTTGCACAAATCACCGGATTTTGCCAGCTAACGGCCCAAATCTGATAGTATAGGGTTAAAATGTTTCTAAAATTATGAGTGTAGTGTTTGGAAAAGGGTGGTTAGGCCTGAGAAAATGTACCTGTGCTAGATCATAGGATAAGGCCTGGGACATATGTACCAGGTCATAGAGGTGATTGTTAGAATTGAAGATAATTATTATGCATACATGTGAATTATTGAAAATGATGTCTCGGTGGGCTCACACTTGGGTGAAATCAGCAGATACAACAGAGCAATGTAAGTTTAATGATTAACATATAGTTATATAACAGAAAGGTATAAAATATGTCCATTTCAAACCCCTGCCAGAGCTCTGTGGGTCTGTGCACCCCACACTCCCAGGAGCTCTCTCTCAATAAAAGCACCTGCATATAACCAAGCCATGCTGGATTTTGTGTTTCCTACCCCACGCTAACAAATCCACGTGGGATGTGCTGGGATGGGAAGGGCAGATGGAAGGACACAGCTGCCAGGCCCAGCTCAAGCTGGCCCTGAGCTTCTCCTTCTGGGGACACACAAGTCCATTTCTGCCCTTCAAAAAGGAGTTTTCGTCCTTCTAAATCCCTGGTTTCTCCAAAAGTCCAAGTGCTGTGGAATATTTTTTCTTCCTGTCACTATTTATTAGGAAGCGGGGGCAAATCATGGCCCTCGGTTTGTGTTTTTGGGGTTTTTTATTGCCAGCCCCACTGGTGCAGACTGAGCTGAAGAGAAACCAACACTGCTCAGTTTATCTCCTTTATCACCCCCTTCTCTCACCCCAGACCTTTCTACACAGGGAAAAGAGGGAAAAGCAGCATTTTCCAAAGCTTTGCTGCTTTTTGTGTCCTTTTCCTCTCACCTCATTGCCCACGGCGCTGCTCTGGTTGGTTTATGGAAAATGCTGTAGGAGAAAACTGCTGTTGGGATAGAAACCCGCACACGGCTCCTGGAATGGCTTTCCATGGGAATTTCCAGGGAGATTCCAAGGCTGCTGGGTGGTTCAAAAGCTTTCAGAGAGGGGAGCAGTCGTTAGTTCAGTGCCTGGGCCTGCACGATCCCGTTTGGAATCCAGGGGTTTGGTGGTGTTGGAGAAATATCCTTCAGAATCCACAGTGGTCCTGGGAGCTCAGCCTGGGAACGGCTCAGCTCTGCTGCCATATGGACCAGAAAAGGGGGAGAAACTAAAAGATTGGGAGTTTATTGTTATTTTCCCCTCACATTCCATCTTTTTGGAAGCTTTGCAAAGTCTGATATTGCACAATCACAGAATGGTTTGGGATGGAAGGGGCCTTAAACCCATCCAGCTCCAGCCTCAGAATTTCTTCCTAAACTGTAATTTAAATATTTTTTGGTGTAAAACTCCTCTCTCCTGTCCTGTCCCTCTCTGCCCATGCACAAAGTTGGTTTCCCTGTCTTTCTAAGCCTCCTTTAAATACTGGAAGTCTCTTGTCTTGCAGTTGTGTTCTCAAATTAGAGAATAAAAGTTGTTCCCGGTAAAATACAAAATCAATTTCAAAGTCCTGCCCTGGAATGTCACTTGGATTCCAAACTGATCTTTCTGGCCAAGAGCCCACAGCTCCTCTGAAGCCTTGTGAGGAGCTGGCACCTGCTGCTTTAGCCAAGGCCTTCTCCTAAGGCCACCTAATCCCAGGATTTCAGAGCTGGAGCCGCCTCCCATCCCTGGGGAAGGCTCCCTGTCCCAGCCACAGCAGCAGTGCCATTCCCAGTGGGATATTCCACTGGAATTGTGCTCCACGCCCTTCAAAAGCCTGGTTGAGGCATTAAACAATTTAATGTCCCCAAGGGCCATGTCCTTGGTAACCCAGCCCCTCACAATCATCACTTCCTGCTTCCCAAATCCCAACGGGATCCTCCGGTGTCGATGGCACATTCCCAGTTCAGCTTTGCCAGGGAACATTTTCCTGTCTCTGGCAGAATCACTGCTGGGAATATGTTGTGTGAGCAGTTTCCCTGCATCCAGGCCTGCAGAAAAATTCTTCCCATGGGAAAGCATCTTTTTACTATGTACAAGATATTATAAACAAATCTCTGAGCTGTGTTTCAAGGACAGAGGTTTCTCTGCCTGTCCCCTGATAATGGGAGATGGGGGTTTTTCTTCCTTTCAGCCTGTGAGGTGAAAAGTTGTTATCTCTGATTTTTAAGCTATTCTGGCATTCCTTGGACAGAGCTGGAAGCAGCAGCTTCGATGCTCCAGACTGGGCAGATAACAGCCCAATTCTTTGAATTATGGAGTCATGTTAATAAATCATATTTAGCCTTCTGATATTATTGCTAAGAGTCCTTTGTCACAGCACAAACCACAGCAATAGGAATATCCAGGACCGTGGAAAACTGGCCCCAGCTGGTGGGGGCTAAGCCCTGCTCCTGCCTGGAGGGGGTTGTTGGAATCCCAAAGGCAGGGAGCTCTCAGGACTTTGGGCCTGTAAGCCAAAGCTCAGAATTAAACACAGGATTTGATCTGAGGCCTTGGAAATGGCTTCCAAACTTTGGTGCCGGAAGGGAAAATGTGGATTTATAGTTTAAAGCAGAGACACGTTAAGAAGAGGAAAGTTTAGAGTTTAAGATATAGAAAAAATAAAGTAGCTACAAAAGTAAAGAAGGAGTTCAGAGTGCAGCACTGTAGGTTTGTGTGTCATAACATGATTAGCTAAAAAAACTTACACTGCAGCATGAGTCCATAAGATCAAATATTTAAGGATTGAGTCAAAAACATAAATATCCTTGTTGGCAGTGTTTTATTGGTCAATAAATCCTTAAAAAGTTTCGTAACTCGGGGTCTTGTGACCTTCTGAGCCATGCAGTAACCGTGTGAGCTGAGTTCACCCTTCCTGCCTATGCAGAAGATCAGAAAGAAAACCCCATCATCAAAAACAACTCAAAAGTCCCATCTCTAACTCATTCAAAACTCCCCAGAAGTGAAATATCACAGGGGTGATGGCACATCCTGGATCCCAAAGCCATGTTGGAATTTGTCTCCATCATTAATTGGGTGGATTTCATCACCCAGCCTCGAGTTCCTCTCTCATTTCCCCTCATGCTCCCTCACTCTAAACCCATTCATTTCTCATTTACATCTCTTTTTTTAACAGCACAATGATTTGCAAAATTTAATTCATTCCAAGTTTTTAGCACCCTCATTCCCACATCTTTTCCTGGGATTATTGCCATGACTGAGCTGATATTCCACCAGGAAGTGTTTTACAGGATCCCAGGAACTCTCTTGTCCATTCCTTGTTTTTCCTTTCCCTCCTCATTAACAGATCCATAATCACCACATGAGAGTGGCCCAAACTCTTTGGTTTTTATAAACCTGTGTTAAAAAATAAACTTCTTTTTTTTTGGGCAAAGCCCTAATCCTGTGTCTCCTGAGGGCTGGATGATCTTGGCAAGATCAGAAGATTCCTCAGGCCATCTGTCTTGTGCTTCCTTATCCTCTTCATGTATCAGACTGAACAGCTGGGCTCCAAATTTCCCCCAGCCCAAATTATTATTTCTTCACTGGTTATTTCATGAAGGTAAAAACAGAGCTCAGCACAGAAAGAGCTTTGGTGCTTCCATAAAAAGAGAGAAATGAAATGATGGCAGTAGGATTTCAAAATCCAACCAATATTCTGAGTAAAGCTGAGCTAGAAACACAAGTGTCACAAATATCAGCATTTTTTTTCTGTGTAAAGACACAAAACTGGTGCAAAACCAACTCAAAACCGGGCTGAAAATCAAAAGTTAACATTGTAGGAACTCAATTTTAAGGTCAAACCAAGTCCCCTAAATACAGGACAATTTGGATTGGGATATGAGGGAATAGGCTGGCAACCACAGGGAGAAACAGGTTGGAGGCTTTAAGAAACTGAAAAAAGAAACTCAAAATGAGAATCTTGTAAAAACTGCTTTAATTAACCCTAAGCAGATTAAAAATATGCACAAACCACCCTCCTACCTCATCCCAGAAGTCAGAACAGGATATTCAGGAGCATCCGAGCCACCAACTCCCAGTGAAAGTCTGGAAATTTAAATGAAAACTAAACTTGCCTAAAAAATTGAAAACAAAACTGGTCCTCCCAAAACCCTGCAATGTTTTCCCTCCATTTTCTGCATATTTTTATGGCTTAGTTTTTGCAATAATTGGAAACTGAAATCTGACCTTTAGGTTGGATATTAGGAAGGAATTCTTGGCTGTGAAGGTGGGGATGCCTCATCCCTGGAAGTGCTGGTTGTTCCCAGTCCAGCTTTAACTGGGCTCCCTGCCTCAGTTTCCCCTCAGGAACTGGGAAAATAGTTCCATAGTTGTGTCCTATTCCTGAATTCCTGTAGGTGAATATTTCCATATTTGTGCCCTATTCCTGAATTCCTGCAGGTAAATGTTTCCATATTTGTTTTGTTCCTAAATTCCCTATGGTAAATGTTTCCATCTTTGAGTCTTATTCCTGAATTTTCTAGGTGAATGTTTCCATATTTGTGTTTTGTTCCTGAATTTCTATAGCTAAATGTTTCCATATTTGTGTCTTATTCCTGAATTCTTGTAGGTAAATATTTCCATATTTGTGTTTTGTTCCTGAATTCCTGTAGGTAACTGTTTCCATATTTGTTTTGTTCCTAAATTCCCCATGGTAAGTGTTTATTATTTGTGTCATATTCCTGAATTCCCCCTTTTTTGTATAAACCCCATACCAACCCAAAAAGTTCCTTAAGGGTGGATTAATGAGATGTGGCCCAGAATGTTCCAAAATTCAACTTCCAACCCTCTTCCTAATCAGGCACTGGAGCCACTAATCCAATTTTAGCCGGTGACTGAACCCATTCCTGGTGGAATAAAACACACTTTAAATCTCATTTAAAAGCCACTGAGATGCTCCTGACAAATTAAAATCTGAAATTAAAAATCAATTTTGGTTGTTTCTGCCTCATTAAGGCGCTCCTTGGTGTGGCTGAGCCCAGCCCTTGCCTCCCTGCCTTGCTTTGGAGGGGTTTGGCCGCAGAAATGGGGATTGGAGCTCCCTTGGCCTCTCCGTGTTTTTGGGAAGTAGCTGCTGGATGTGGGATGTGAGAAATGAACCTCACTCTTTGTGGTGGTTTCAGGTCGAAATTGGGTGGAAACACCGATTTGGGGTGGTGGTTCTGGTTTGTTAATTTGAGATTTCGCTAATTTTGAGATTTCCTAGCTAATGAATTGATGAGTGTGGTGGGTTTAGTGTTTGTTGATTACTAATGTATTTACTTCCTGTTGTGAGGTAGGATCAGGAGAAATGTAAAGTAGGTTTAAAACTTTAAAAGGGTATAAAGACAAATTTATTAATAGTGATTAAAAGAAAGAGTAATAAGAGTTAGAACAAAACTTTCAGAATACTTCTCTCCCCACAACCCTTTGTTCTCATTGGTAATGTAAAGAAACAGAATGCATGCAAAACCACCACACTCTTTAAAATGTTTAAAATTTTTATAAGGGATAAAAGGGAAAATAACAATCCTGGGTGTGTAGCCATAGCCAGTGGCACACCGGCTAACCACAACAACTCTTCTTAAATACTTCTTCCATTGCATTGGTCAAATACATATTCATAAATATTATACACATTCAAACATTTCTTTGAATTTGTTCTGGGAATTCTTTAGCTTGGTTTGACCCCTGACCTGCCTTTTTGGAATACATGCAGAAATTCTGAATTGTCTTTGTCTTAGGTCACAGGCTGTGTCCGGGTGTGTGTTCTGTTCCCACCTGTCAGAGCTGGGGCAGTTATCTGCTGTTCTCTGGGCAGTTTTCTTTATCTCTTCCACAGCCAATCCTCCCTCCAGCACATATCTGCTG
>VXAX01001462.1:88343-104245 GCA_013399835.1 Leptocoma aspasia | reverse complement strand
GTCCCTGCCCATGCCAGGGGTGGCACTGGATGGGCTTTAAGGTCCCTTCCAACCCAAACCATCCTGGGATTCAGATTCCAGCTGGGGTTCTGACCTCAGGGACTCAGAGAGGGATGTCTGTGTGCTTTTATCCATATTCATTTTGATTTGAGATGTTGTTGGGATAATTTCATATTCTAACAGCTGTGGGAGCAGAAGACTGGAAAATTGGGAATCTGTTGGAGATCTCAGCATGGACAATTTAATGGTTTTATCAACCATGAGAGTGAAGCTCCAAAACAGCTTCAGTGGGACCCCCCAGGATGAGGAGATGAAGCACAAGGAGTTTGTAAATGGGATTTAATGGCAGTGTCCGTCATCAGCCAGGCTGGGATTTAATTACCTTAATGGCCCCTGTACTCCTAGAAACAACCAATTAAAGCATTTTTAATGAAGTGTGATGGGCACAAGGTAGGAATTGCACATTTACTGGTTGGGATGGCTCAGGTGTGGAGAAGATTCCGTGTTCTGCAGGTGGGCAGCCCAGTGTTGTGTCCAGGTGTTCCTGTGGGATTGTTTTGCTTTGGAGGAGGACAAAGGAGCAGTTTTATCCCAGCTGAGGCAGTCCCAGGAAGCTGAGTGTCCTTTCTGCTGGCTGGGCTGGGATTTTGGGATACCTGGGCAGGCAGGAGCACTCTGGCTTCAGCTGCTGAGGCAGATGATCCCAAACCAGCCAGGCCCTGTCCCAACAGGTGCTTGGCATTGCCCGAAGAAGAGTTTTTTAATTCCATTCAGATTCCAGCGTGGATTCCTGGCCATGCCTCAGCTGCAGCTCCTGCCGCTGCTCCAGGATCCAGCACAGGCATCCTGGGTTCTGGGCAGCTGCAGACCTGGATTTATTGGGATAAAGCTCCTGCATCGATGACTCAGCTGCTCCCAAACCTCTGCAGGGATGTCCCAGCTGTCCCCTGGCCGGGGGTGACACCAGGCAGCTGAGCCTGCTCCCTGAGCCCTTGGCTTGGCATTTTTGGTGGCATTTCCCGGTGCCACCAGGATGCCTGGGGGAGCAGAGCCCTCCCAGTGCTCTTTGGGACAGCTGGGATTGATTCCCTGCTGCTGGGAGTGGGAATACTCCTGGAAAAGCCACCTCAGCCTGTCCTGGTGCTTTGCACTGTGGGTGCTCCCACTGTGCTGTGCATCCCTCCTGCTCCCAATCCTTGTTTTCAGCCTGGATGGCACTGGCAGTGCATGCAATTCTCTCTCAGCCTGGATTTCATGCTGCTGCCAGGCACAGAGGGGTGACCATCCTGGAAAAAATGGACAAATCCCTTTCCAAAGCGTTGCTCCTCTTCTCTGGAGCTCTCCTGATTCCTGTTGCTCCGTGTTTTCACATGTGGGACTTTTGGAGGGGGTGGGCACCCTTTGGCTGAGAGGTTTTGATGCATCCTAAAAGGCAAGGAGATAACAGCTCTGTGTTTTTCCATACATGAAGGAATTCCTGGTCTTTCTTCAGGAACAGGAGCCAGATTGCTCCAAAAAGTGCTTGGCCAAGGATTCTCCATCAGGAACTGAGGGACAGGACACAGGGAATGGCTCCCACTGCCAGAGGGCAGGGATGGATGGGATATTGGGAATTGGGAATTCCTGGCTGGGCTGGAATTCCCAGAGCAGCTGTGGCTGCCCCTGGATCCCTGGCAGTGCCCAAGGCCAGGTTGGACATTGGGGCTGGGAGCAGCCTGGGACAGTGGGAGGTGTCCCTGCCATGGCAGGGGTGGCACTGGCTGGAATTTAAGGTCCCTTCAACCCAAACCATTCCATGATTTTCTTAAGTATTTATTGCAAATGATGATCCCAGGTGTTGGTAACCTCAGGTTCTCCTGGACCTGCTCTCCTTGCTCTCCATCCTGCTTTCCCTGATCACTCCCTCAGAGCCATAATTTGGGCTTTTTTCCATGTGCCCTCGATGCCCTGCTCACATTTTTCTCAGACCTGTTTGGATAACCTGAGCAGCCTTTCCATGAACAGTAAGGTCACTGCAGGAAATTCCCACAGGAGCCAAGAGAGGACCCAAAGCTGCTTTTCCTCCCTGGTGTTTTAAAAGCTGCACTTTGGGGCAGCCAAGGAGATTTTCTCAGCTTCCCCAGAACAGAAGAGTGTCATCTTGACATTTTGTGAGTTCCTAGGTGCAAGCCTGCTGAAGTTTTTTCTTCCCAGGGGAAAGCTCCCTTTCTCAGCACAGAATTCTACAAACAAATCTCTGAGCTGTGTTTTGAAGGACACAGGAGGTGTTTTTCTGCCCTGTCTCCCGATATGGGAGGTGTGGGGTTTCTGTCTCTCAACCAATGATACAGAGAATTGTTATCACTGAAATGTAAGTATTTCTGGCATTCTTGTACTGAGCATGAAGAAGTAAACATCTGAGCTCTGTACCTGGGCACAAACAGCCCAAGCCTTCTGAACAATGGAATCATCTTAATAAATCAGATTAAACCTTCTGATATTGGAGTTAGAAAGTTCTGTTTCACCGTTGAGCCACAACAACAGAAGAGCATTGCTGAAAATGGGAAACTGGGAATTCTCGTTTTCCATGGTGAGGGAACACTTTTATTCCTCACTCCTTCCTCAGGGCTCTCCAGATTTCTTCAGGAATCACCTTTCCATACACACACCGCCAAGTGGATGAAAGGCACCACCAAGTCACCCTTGAGCACATTCTGCTCCCATTTTCCCAGCTTTTCCTTTAAATTGGGAATGAGGATAATCAGACTGAACAATTCCAGTGAATTCCTCCCCAGCTCTGCTCCTGCAGTCGCAGCCCCTCCAGAAGGGACAGCAAATGCTGAATATTTTGATTTATTCCTTTGAATTCCGCACAGGAACTCACTTGAAAGGAGCTGCTCCACCTGTTGGAGGTCTTGTGGCTACTGGAGGCAGTTTGGCCACTGATGGATCCTGCAGAAAATGGGAATTTGGCTCGAAAAAAGGAAAATTATCATAAATATGCATAAAGCACATTAAAAAAAAAAGCAGTTCCTTTGGCCTTAAAAGCCGGGAAGAGTTTAGCAGAACAGATGGGTTGCATAAATCTGGCAAAAATGAGGGCAGGAGGGATTTGTGTGTGGAATGCAGCAGGGGATCAGGCCAGGGCTGGAGTGAAAAAGAATTTGCTGGAGCTTGGAATTTGTCAGTTTTCCTGCATTTTCAGAGGAAAAGCAGTGCATGGGATCCTGGCACAAGGCTCCTCAGGAGTGCCTGGGGTTAACTGCAAATCTCCCATCAGGAACAGCTGCTTCCAGCTCCTGGGACATCTCCAGCTTGGGAAATTTCCTGCTCTTTGCTGCTTCCAGCCGCTCCCAGCCATGGGGAGNGCAGCAGCAGGAATTTGGGAGGTGGCAAAGGAAGGCTGAGCTTCTGTCACTGGGGGAATGGAATCATGGAATGTTTTCCCAGCCTTTCCCAGAGAATCATGGAATGGTTTGGGCTGGAAGGGATTTTAAGGACTATCCCAGAGCCACCGCTGCCATGGCAGGGACACCTCCCACTGTCCCAGGCTGCTCCCAGCCCCAGTGTCCAGCCTGGCCTTGGGCACTGCCAGGGATCCAGGGGCAGCCACAGCTGCTCTGGGAATTCCAGCCCAGCCAGGAATTCCCGATTCCCAATATCCCATCCATCCCTGCCCTCTGGCACTGGGAGCCATTCCCTGTGTCCTGTCCCTCCAGGCCTTGTCTCCCTTGTGGAACAGGTTTTATAAACTGAGTCAGTTCCAGACTCTAATTGTGCTGCTAACAAGCACAAATAGGTGGATTTTGTGTCCTATTGATCTTGGAATTACCTGAGTGATCCAAAAATCAATGAGAAACCTCTCATGTGCCGCTCCACACAGGATCCTTTTTATTAAGCCTAGCCATGATTTATGGTTTTGTCATTAGCGTTAATTTGGATTTCATATCCATCCTTCTTCTAACTCTTCCTTTTCCATGGACTCTTCCAAAGCAGTGCTGAACTTCCTTCTCCAAAACACAGAAGGAATAACCCAGGATCACCTTCCCAACCTTCTCTTCCCTGTGAGGGTGGGGAGGCCCTCAGAATTCCCAGAGAAGCTGTGGCAATAAAAAGTTTAATATTCCTCAAGTTCTCCAAGATGAAAAGGTTTCACTTCCACTTCCAGCTCAGCCTGGGTGTCTTGAAATACTTTTTAAAAGGATAAAATTGTTACTTTTTGGAAGGGAGGAGGGGGTTTGGGAGGATTTACCCACAACACACCTGGTACAGAATAAAACTGGGAGTGCCCAGGTGGGTGGAGCCCCTCAGGAACCATTTCCAGGTGGTTCTGGAGCTCCTGCCTGGGGTGTCCCATTCCTGGGGCTGCAGGAACATTCCCAGCCTGCCTGGGGCTGGAAAGGGCTCCAGGAGAGCTGGAGAGGGACTGGGGACAAGGGATGGAGGGACAGGACACAGGGAACGGCTTCCCTGGATCCCAGCCCAGAGCTCTGAGTGCCACCTCTAGGAATTCCTTGGGCACCTCCAGGGATGGGCACTCCAAACCTCCCTGGGCAGCTCCAAGTTTCCTTTCCATGGGCAAATTCGTGCTGGTGTCCAACCTGAGCCTTCCCTTGGGAATGTTACCTGGAGCCCCTTTTTTCTGCCAAACTTCAGGTGGTTGTTGGGCCCTGGGGTTGTTCCTCTTTCAGTAAATGCTGGAACTCAACCCACAAAAGGCCCTCAAATCCCTCAGGATTTTGGATCCTGAGGATCTCTGGCACTGGGTGGGAGAGGGAATTCTCTTCTCAGAGCCATTAATTAGAAGTATAAGATGTAACATTGATGTTGTTTAATGATGTACATGAGGCTTAAAACCCTTAGAATCCCTTCAGTAAAAATAAAATCAGATTATTTTTGAGCCCATGCAATTTTGCGTCGAGTGTTCCAGGCATTAAAAAGTATTTCACACATCATTTGCTTACAATAAATTAAAAATCTCCAAGTATTAAAACACTGGGAAAATCCTGTTTGGAATAAAATTATTTTTATTGCTCCTTTGCTGGGCGACTTTCTGCTGCAAATGTTGCTTGGGCACAAAGTGATTAAGATCAAGAATGATTTGTTGGACTCAAATATTTTCTTTTTGAGGTGTTTATGGTGAGTTAAAATAAACTCTGCTAATTAGCGAACATCCCTGTTCTGCCGTGGCACTTTAAATTAGTGACTGGGCAGCAGGCAGAGGTGTTTATTTATTTTAATGTTTATTATTTCTGTTGAAAATGGATTTATTCTTCCTTTGGTGCAGGGTTTAATAAAGATAAAAGTGGCTCTAGAGGATGAGAACAGGAGGGAAGAGGGAAATAAGAGGAATCCAGGTTTGTTGGTCTCTTGGAAATGCAGATCAATTATTTTGTGGATGGAAATGAGAGCTAAAAATGATAATTATGGCTCTGAATGCTCCAGCCTTGTTTGTGGTCATGGGGAGGACAGAACTCCTCAGAATTACTTCTGGAGCTCAGAGATTTGGGGCAAAAGCGGCTCTGAACATGGGGAAATTCCAAATTTCCAGACTTCTCCACTTCCCAGGGCAGCGTGGAGTCACCATTCCTGGGGGATTTAAAAGCTGTGCACGTGGCACTTGGGGACATGGGGCAGAGCTGGGCTTCCTCTGGCTTCTCTTTGGCAGAGAAGAAAATCCCAAAATTTCAATGGATCTTCATCAAACTCTTCCCTGTCCAATCCCAGGAGGCAGCCCCTGGTGCTCCGGAAAAATCCCAAGGAATGAGGGGCTGGGGTGGGATCTGCCAGGTCCCACCTTGCAAGGATGGATTTGATGGCCCCGTGTGGCACCTGAGGACACCTGAGAGTGGCACCTGCCAGGCGTTGGTGGTGACAGGCTGGGAGAGCTGGGAATGTTCCCCTGGAGAGGAGAAGCTCCAGGGAGAGCTCAGAGCCCCTTGCAGGGCCTGAAGGGGCTCCAGGAGAGCTGGAGAGGGACTGGGGACAAGGGATGGAGGGACAGGACACAGGGAATGGCTCCCAGTGCCAGAGGGCAGGGCTGGATGGGATATTGGGAATTGGGAATTCCTGGCTGGGCTGGAATTGCCAGAGCAGCTGTGGCTGCCCCTGGATCCCTGGCAGTGCCCAAGGCCAGGTTGGACACTGGGGCTGGGAGCAGCCTGGGACAGTGGGAGGTGTCCCTGCCATGGCAGGGGTGGCACCGGCTGGGATTTAAGGTCCTTTCCCACCCAAACCATCCTGAATTTCTGGGATTTTGGATGCCCTGATCCCCACAGAGGAGGGAGAGCAGGCAGGGAACCCTGAGCCATCACAAATGGTGTTTGATACCAACGTGTGGAACCAGAGCAGAGCTGAGCTCCCGGTAAATGCTATTTTGGGATTTTCCAGTTTTAGCCTTGCCTTTAACCTGCTCTGTGTTCCTCAACTCATCCACACTGTAAGAATTCCATCTTTTTTTAATTCTGACTTTCACGGTATGAATGTTCCATCTTATTCATGAACCTCTGTGATCCCTCAAAAATCCCTCCTGATCTATTTAATCCCAGTTTTAAACCTGCCTGCTAAGGTCAGTGCCCAAACTCAGGTTCTGTGTTTGGAAAAGCCAATTTAATAATCGTGCCCTATTCAATCTCTGCACATCTTTTAGGATTAAAATCCTCTTTGCCCTGTAATCATTTCTGCTGGGTTTTTCCTCAGGCCAAGGAATCTTCACAATTTCTCATCCCGAGGCTCTTTTATCATTCTTCTCTTGGTTTAGTGCATCGCCTGTTCCAACAGGTTGGCTTATGATGTCAAAACATCTGTATTTCATTTTAATTTAGGTTTTATTGCTTGTTCCCTGCTCTTTCCTTTGATATTCAAGTTGTCTCTTTGTCTGCTGCTGGTTTCAGCAAATCTCTCCAAAGCCTCTGCTCTCTTTCCTGGAGGAAAAAAACTGATTTAATTCCTGTTCTTGTGTACAGAAGGTGCAGACTTTTATTTCTCTGAGCATTCTCTGGTAATGACAGGTTCTGAATTTCATCCACCCTTTTATTGCCCTTCAAAGGTTCCCTCAAAGCAGGAGTAATTGGATTATTTGGAATAAATTCCCTGCAACCCTGGCAGCTCCCTGCCAGCCCCCTCTTGCAGATCTGATCTCTGATACAATTTCCAGTCCCTCATTTAAGGGTTGGAACGTGCCAATATTCCAGGCTGGAAATTCCAAGGGAAAGATGGGCTCTCAAATAATTTGAGGGGGTTTTTTTTTGTCTCTTTATAGTCACGGATCCACTCATTGTGGCGTGGAGCAAATCAAGATCGTGGCATAAACAAAAGGAAAAACCCAAAATGGCAACAAAAACATCATAAAGATGGAAAAAAATGGACAGGCTGTGGGAAACAGGGGATGAATATCAAGGAAAAGGGTTGGATTAGGGAAAACAAAAGCTGTTTTAAACCGGAGAGGTCCAACTGCCTCAATAGGCACTGGAACGGTTTGGAGTAACTCGGGAATTTGGGAGAGTGGTGAAGGAGAGGGGTGGAATTTTTTCAGTTTTTGTTGAAGTCTGTGAGGGTGGAGCTCCGTGGTTTATTTTCACTTCAAAGACGATTCCAGGGTTTATTTGGCTGGACTAAAGCAGCTGCTGACAGAGGCCGTGGAAAACAATCCGGGAATGGGAAAGGCCCGTCCAGGCCTGCAGTGAGCACAAATCGCTTCATTCCCACTTTTTTCCTGCTTTCTTCCTGCTTTATTCCTGCTTTCTTCCTGCTTTTTTCCTGCTTTGTTCCCACTTTTTTCCTGCTTTGTTCCCGCTTTATTCCTGCCTTTTTCCTGCTTTCTTCCTGCTTTCTTCCCACTCTATTCCTGCTTTATTCCCTCCTTATTCCTGCTCCATTCCCATAAGGTCCCAGATTTATTCCCGCTCTATTCCTGCTTTATTCCTCCTTTATTCCCACTTTTTTCCTGCTTTGTTCCTGCTTTATTCCCGCTCTATTCCCGCTTTATTCCTGCCTTTTTCCTGCTTTCTTCCTGCTTTATTCCTGCCTTTTTCCTGCTTTCTTCCTGCTTTCTTCCTGCTTTATTCCCTCCTTGTTCTTGCTCCGTTCCTGCCATATTCCAGATTTATTCCCGCTCTATTCCTGCTTTATTCCCACTTTTTTCCTGCTTTGTTCCTGCTTTATTCCTGCTATATTCCCGCTTTATTCCCGCTTTACTCCCGCTTTCTTCCTGCTTTATTCCCACTTTCTTCCCACTTTTTCCCATTCCATTCCCACTCCATTCCTGCTCCACTCCCGCTTTTTTCCCGCTCCATTCCTGCTTTATTCCCACGCCATTCCCGCTTTATTCCTGCTCCAATCCTGCTACATCCCATCTATCCTGGGCTTTTTCTGGGAAAGTTTTGGTTCCTCTCCTCGATACTAGCCCTGCCACAGGAGTCTCCCAAACGGCTCATCGCGGATCCCGTTTTTATTCCGTTTATTGCAGCATTTGCAGGAAAGCACAGGAGGAAAATGTCAGGTGCCTTCCCTGAGCCCCCCACGGCTCTGTGTTCCAGAGGTTGTGGGGAAATAATTCCCATTTTCCATGGAATTATTTCCAATAATTCTCCCTGGGGGAGATAGGGAAGTTCTGGAGGGGCATTCCCAAATCTCTTCCCTGCCGTTATCCACTCTGGGAATGGCTTTTGGAGCAGCCTGGTTGGATAATTCGGGCTCATTATCGGCTCCTGAATGAAATCCTGGCTCTTTATGGGCTTGAATATTTGGAGGCAGCTCAAGTTCTGCATCTAAATTATTTTTTTCGTGTCTGGCACCATTTTATTTTTTATTTCAGATAGATTAAATCCAATTTCTGGTGGTGTAAAAACAAAGAAATCTGTGTTTGAAAGACACTTCTTGCCTTGAAAGCACCGAAATTCTCTATTTCAGGGCTTTTAAAGCAAAGCTTTTGTCTTATTTTTGATCTGTGCATAATGAATCATCCCAAAGTGCATTTTCATTTTGTTTAAAGATAATTTGAGCTCAAATACAACATCTAAAACTATTAGAAATAATAATAATAATAATAAAGATTAATAATAATAATAATAATAATAATAACTGTCTTCATTTTGATTTCTTTATTGTCACTGCTTCGTGGGGCCTGGTTAAACCTGGGGATTTTTATTCACTTCAAAACCTTTTGTAACAATTTAAGTTTGAAACTTCTCAGCTTTAGCCACCGGCAGACTGTGGGATTCATTTGGATGCTTGAAAATCCTTTCCCATCTTTTCTTTGGGGTTTGTTTTCCTCGATATCCCTCATTTGCTGCCCTGAGCTCCAGGAATTTTGGCTGGGCCTGGCAGGGGTTGGGAGAAATGAGCTGTGAAGGCAGAAGGGCTGAGTGGATCCTTTAATGTGACTCTGAAAAATGTCCTGGTGTGACATGTCCTGTGCTGAACCCTGTGACACGCCACCAACTCGGGTTTTTGGAGGTTTTTCCCATTAAAAAGTGGCTTCTTGATTCCCTTTCCCAACAATTTCATTATATTCTTTTATTTTGGTGTAAAGCTGGCTTCAGCAGCACTTTTAGCAATAATGATATTTTCTGAATTCCTCATCTCCTAAAAATCTTCTGTTCCTGGATTGTAAAACCCTTTAGAACCCAATATTTTTAGTTCCTCTGAAGGTATTTACCCACTTAACCAAATATATTCCTTTTTTTCCCCAGCACCACATTGCAAATCCTTTATTTAATAGCACCCATTGCAGAGATATTGGCTGGAATAAATATCTCATTTCCTCTCCGTGCCTGACAATAACGGGCTTGTATTGGAAGTTTTATTATCCCATCCAGGACCTATCAGCAAATAAAAATTACACTAAACCTGACAAGAGAATTATATTCATTATGTTTGGGTACAGCCTATTTGCAGCACCTACAGAAATGAATCTTTAGAAGTGCCCCTCGAAGATTTTTTACTTTATTCTTGCACAAGAAATTCTCTTGGAATTATGGTGAGCTAAGTGTGACTATTTTCTTTTTCCAGTCCAAAGAAATGAAGCAGGCAAGAATTTGGGAAAATGTTTCCATGTGGAGTCACCCTGTTTAGATGCAGTGGAATTATTTAAATTACATGAAATTATTTGTATTTTAATATGAGAAACAGGAGGGAGGTTTTAGTCTGTTTGCTGGGTGGTGTTTAAGGGAGAGAGTGAAATTTGCTGCTGAAAACGCTGAAAATTGAGGGGGAAAATCCAGCGAGGGCAATGTGGGAGTGGTGAAACTGTGGGATAGAATGTCTTGAGTGGGAAGGGATCTCAAGGATCATCCCAACACCCCAACAATCCCACCCTGCGCATCCCTGGGAGCGTTTTCCAAACGCTCCTGGAGCTCTGGCAGCCTCTGGGCTGTGCCCATTCCCTGGGGAGTTGTTCCCATGTTTACCCCACCCTCTGGGAAGGGAAGAACCTTTTCCTAAAGTCCATCCCAAACCCTTGGCACAGCTCCAGCCATTCCTCGTGCTGACCCACTGCAGATGGGAGATGGCAGCATTCGGGCAGAGGAGAGCTGAGGAGTCTCTGGAGCTGTGGGAGGTGCTTCCCTGGTTTCCATTTGGAGCAGGTTCATGATGTGGCTGCAGAGTCTCATCCTTTGGGACAAAATGCAGTGGAATTGGATTGAAGGGGGAAAGCTTCTGTCTCAGGCTGGGTGTGTGTTCTGTTCCCACCTGTCAGGGCTGGGGCAGTTATCTGCTGTTCTCTGGGCAGTTTTCTTTATCTCTTCCACAGCCAATCCTCCCTCCAGCACATATCTGCTGTTAATGAGCCATTAATTATTAATTATCTGCTGTCCATGGCCATGGAGTGTCACTGCATGGCTGATAAAATTCCATCATCCCATTGGGAGAGGCTCTGCCCAGGGGGAGGAGCCAAGCATTCCTACCTGGATACAATCTGAGGCTGGGAACACCACAGGAGCCTTTTCCCACTGCATTCCCAGAGGAAGAGCAGGCCCAGCTCCACCAGCCCTGGAGCTCCAGAGGAAAACTCCAGCCTTGTCCAGGATCCCTGCTCCAGCAGAGCCACATCTGTCACTGCAGGAGGAGCAGCCACCATGGAATGGCACTGCCACCAACACCCTGACCCACAGGCTGCCAGCTCCTGCTCTGACTCTGGCTGTGGTTTGGTGGTTTTGGGGGTTTTTTTGGTACACCCAACATTCCCACTGGGAAAATGGAATTTCCTGAGGAGATCTGGTTGGGTTGAAAGGCTGTGCAAAGGCTGGAAGTGTTCTCCAGGTGTGTCCAGAGAATTCTGTCTTTTGCTGTGGTGTAAAAGTCCCTAAAATCCCACAGAAAAAGGGGCTTTTTCCTTCCCTTCTCCTCTCTGATCCTGCTGGTTGTAAAAGCAGCCCATGGAGTTCCGTCCCAGGAATTTTAGCTGGAAAAAAGGGAGAAGTTGTCCCCTGCAGAAAGTGGAGATTGCAGCTGCATGAGCACCCTGGGATGCACAGGGTGGAAAAAGCCTTTCTGGGGATGGGAATGAGGCATTTTGCTGCCTAGCTGGAGTGGTAATTTTGTGGAATAATTTGGACTGGAGTGTTCTCTCCCTTTCCCATCTCTCCTGGATTGGCTGTAATCCATCACTCTGATTGCCTTTCCCTGGTCAATGGAATTTATATCCTTGTCTCCCTCATATTTAAAAGATTGTAGGTACAACCTTTCTTTGTTATTTAGATTAGGAGTCTTCTTTTCCTGCTCCTGGAAAGGTCATGATGTCCCTTTTCCCAAAGCTGAGAGTACATTTTAATTTGGGAGCATTAGAGCAGGAATGGGAGGCAGTTTTCCTGAATTTTGGTGAATTTTCCCTGAATTTATTATTCCCGTGCCCAGGCTCAGCTGATGTTGATGGGACAGAGCTGATTCTCGAAAATTCAAACCAGATCCCACAGTTTGGATCTGTTATCCAAATGACATGGATTCAGCATGGAAAAGAAGGAAAATGTGCAGAAGGACTCATTGTTTCCCCTGGGACTGCTCCAGGAGATGTTTCCCGGATTTCTCTGAGTGGCTGCAGCTCTCCCAGGGTGGTTCTGGAGGGGATTTACTGATATTTATTGGGAGCAGCTGAATTTGCCCATCAGAGTGATAAGAGCCACCCAGCTGGGCATTGATCCAACCATTGGAGGTTGGACTGTTGGGAAAAAAATCAATTTAAAAAATGATCTTCCTGAACTGGTAGCGAGGTCTGAACAGGAGAGGAACAAGTGCACCAGGAAATTATCTGGGGGGTGAAATCAAGTGGCCAAATTCCCTTTGGGTTGTTGTTTGGCAGCACTCTCCTGGATGGGGATAAGGACGAGCTCCCAGTGCTGTGGATGCAGGAGTGATCCCTGTCCCTGCTGTGACAAACACAGGGCAGTGACAAAGGCTCCCTGCTGGATTTTGCTTGATTTTGATGTATTTTAAATAACAGCCGTCAGAGCTGCTGGAGCTTTGCCTTTTGCTCCTTCCCGTGTTTTTGTGGTGGGTTTTTTTTTCAGCTGTGTGGGAGAAAAATCACAGATTGTATTTCACCAACCACACAAACAATTAACTCCTCAGCCTGGGCTGACTTAATGTGCAACTCATTTATTTTGTATCTGCTGCAGAGGCAGCGGTGGAATCAATAATACAAACGCAGTGGAATTTTAATCTATTGCTTCCAGAAGAGCAAAGCAAACAAAACCTCATCAAAGTTTAATATTTCACTGTTATTTTTTTAAATAATGGATGCACTCTGGAAAGGCCATTGGTTTTCCATGAGTTTAGGGAAGGTGTTTCTCATCTATAGATTCGAGCAGCTAAACCCAAACAAAACCAACGCCCTCACCTTAGTCTTGGTCTTAGTTCAGAACTTCATTTATCAGACATTTTATTGGAATTTTTTTCCCCAGAATTGTTGACGTTTTGGACATCGAGATTTTCATTTCAATTTTCCAAGGAAACAACTCTTCCTGTTTTCCTGTGATTTTTCCTGGAAGAGGTGGGATCCCATTGGGGTGGTTATAAATAAATCAATCCATATTTAGGAGCATTTATCACTGCTGACCCTCACGATGTCGATGCCCCTGGATTGATGGAAAAACACCATTGAAAGATCCCCACTGGGATTTTCAGGGAGAGTTTGGGTGCGGGCTGGATCAAAGCTGGGGCAGCTGGGATAAAAAAAAGGAGGGAATTTCCAGTTTTCCTGCCTCCCAGAGTGGGTGAGCTGCAGCAGTGGAGGTGTGGAGAGGAACTGCCCTTGGAGGGAGCTGCTGGGGGCTCAGACCTCTGGGAGATGATAAATGTCACTGAAAGCTGTAATGCAGGGCAAGGACGTTGTTCCAAGGTGGCTGCTCCAGCATTTCATCACCTTTTAGTTGGAAACTTCTTCTCTTTTCATTGTTGCCTCTAAATCCTGAATCTTTTCCCAATCCCTCCCACCCTGTGAATGCCAGCACGGGGAGATGATCCTGATTTATCCAGGGATTTTTTACACACTGGGGGTTATTTCCCTTCCCCTCCTGTGTCTTGCCCAGTTTTCCCTCAGAAGTCACATCCTCTAAATCTGTCCCCTCTCCTCTTAATCAATTAATTTAGATTTTGTAGGACTGACAGCTCCAATTAATAAAGCTTGACCTGGCGTTTCCTGTTCCTTTATGAACCCTCTCCCCACAGTTCCTGCCACTGTGACCACCTGAAGGTTCTCAATCCCCTTTCTCCTGAATATTTAATTTTATTCAAACATTGAGTGATGTTTTATGCTTATTAAATTTCACTGTTTCCTTTTTGGATGCTCCTTCTCCACTGCTGATGCAACTGAGGTCTTATTCCTGGTCTCCATAGGCGTCCTGGTTTTTTGTCTTCCAGTTTTTGTAGTTGTCCTTTTTTTCTTTTTATTTAGTTCATTTAGGAAAACAGGAAATGAGAGCACAAAAATCAGGGAATTTTACCTCTCCTTCCCCTACTCTGTCAGTTTAACAATGCAGTTAATTTTTCATGGAGTTTTCCCTGAGAATATTTTGGGGAATGAGGACGTAGCTGATATCATGAGAAGTACTGTCAAAATTGTGAAATAATGAAATATTTTGTGCATTTCTGACCACAGGATTCATGCCCAGGAGCAAAGGGACTTAAATCCCTTAAAACTGAAATACTAGGGTTGGAAAAGAGCTCCAGGATTGAGTCCAACCTGGGACTGTCCCCACTGTGTCACCCAGCCCTGAGTGTCACAGCCAGTCATTAAAACCTGTCCCTGAGTGATGGTGTGAAGATTATAAAGAGGTCAAGGTTTTCTTTTAATACAGAAAAAAAAACCCCAAAACCCCACACTTCTGGGCATATAATCTGCATTTAATTTGCATTTCATTTGGAACTGTAGTTTATGGTACAGGATAAGCAAAATGTTGGAGTCATAAAATGATCGGTGAGGGGAAGGACAGGGATAAACGTGGGGATTTTGTGGATTTGTCCCTGCTGGAGTGACCTCCAGGGCTGGGAGCTGCAGGGACAGGGCTGCTCCTCCACCCTGGAGCCCAAACCCAGAGCGGGGTTAATGACTGGGATATAAAAACCTGGATGGGATGGGAGCAGGATCCGTGCTGGACATTGTCTGAGGGCTGAAGGTGGGAGAGGGAGAGAGGTGAGGGAAGAACAGACTTTGGGAAGTGCAAAGAATTCCTGAGGGGAAGATGTGGAACAGAAGCAGTCTGAGCTGCTGTGGGGCCCAGCTCCGAGTCAGGAGGGCAGGAATCCCACAGGAATATCCCATGGCTCTGGGCAGGAANGCCATGGCAGGGGTGGCACTGGATGATCCTTAAAACCCCTTCCAACCCAAACCATTCCATGATTCTGTTGTAGGAAATATTGAAAATCCAGACTCTCTGAAGCAGAGGCTCAGAGCTGCCTCTCCGAGGAGCCAGGACGTGAGGGGAAACATGGGCTCCCAGGAACCCCAGGAGATTCAACACAAATTAAATCAGGGACAACCCCAGGCACCAGCATGGGAGGGGAGCTCTGCAGAGAGGGACCTGCAGGAAAAGTCGTTGGAGTTGAGCAGTTTTGGGATGAGATGGAGGAGAAACAAGTTTGGATGAGGGAAGTGCTGATCGGGGATTGGGAGAACACAATCAAACCTGGCAGAGCACAGGCTCAGCCAGGGGCTCAGAGCTGGGGTTTGATCTCCAGCCTTGAGATCAAANATCCCACAGGAATATCCCATGGCCGTGGGCAGGAATCCTACAGAACAATCCCACGGCCCTGGGCAGGAATCCCACAGAGAATTATCCCATGGCTCTGGGCAGGAATCCCACAGGAATATCCCATGGCTCTGGGCAGGAATCCCACAGGAATATCCTTTTCTTTATCAGAAGTCCCAGAAAATGGCTGAGGAGCTTCCAACTGGAACACAACTTGTTGGGAGCAGATTGTATNGCCTTGAGATCAAACCTCAGCTGCACCAGGGTCTGAGCGGCCTGACCTTGTTTCCAAATTAGATCTGACTTCAAAGCTGGCCTTGCTTTGGGTGAGGGCTGAACCTGAGGCCTCTGGAGGCCCCCTCTGTCCTGACTCTGCTGATTCTGTGGGAGGCTCGGGAAAACCTCCCCTGCTGAGAGCTCAGAGGCTGTGCTGGTTAAAGCTTCACCGTGGAATAATTGGGAATTTCCTCCCGGTGAGTGCCCTGTCATGGAACATCAGGGATCACAGTGCCAGCAGCAGAAAGGGCTTCCAGACCCCAGGACATTTCTGTGACCGAGGTGGGGTGGGCAGGATGGGCACTGTGACACTGGGCAGGTGTCACCTGAGTTCTCTGGGGAGGAGATGATGGCTTTGGATTCAGATCAAGCAGGGCTGCACTTGGGGGAGCAGGGAGTCAGTGCTGTGAGGAGGCTGAGGGAGCTGGGAAGGGGCTGGAGAATTCCTGAGGGAGCTGGGAA
>VXAX01001462.1:64096-82235 GCA_013399835.1 Leptocoma aspasia | reverse complement strand
GAGAAGAGGGGAGAAGAGGGGAGAAGAGGGGAGAAGAGGGGAGAAGAGAAGAGAAGAGAAGAGAAGAGAAGAGAAGAGAAGAGAAGAGAAGAGAAGAGAAGAGAAGAGAAGAGAAGAGAAGAGAAGAGAAGAGAAGAGAAGAGAAGAGAAGAGAAGAGAAGAGAAGAGAAGAGAAGAGAAGAGAAGAGAAGAGAAGAGCCACAGGGGTTCTCTGGCCCCTCAGATGGGATTGGATGATCCAGTGGGGATAAAATGATAAAATGGTCTGGGGGAGAAAGCAGCACCTCTGCAAGGTGGGCTCAGCTCAGGAGAAGGGGAAGGAGCTGCTGGGGGGTTTCACCTCTCTGGGATGTTCCCTGTGGGAACCAGGCACCACTTCCCTGCTCCTGCCTCAGCTCCTCTCATTCCAGCTCATGTTGCATTAAACACAGCTCATCTCTCACCTCTGACAGCTCCATCCTTTCCTCCTGCTCAGCCTGGCCTGTGAGCAGTGCTGGGCTCCCTGTCTGAGCCTGGAAAACACGGAATTGGTGCAGGGAAGGTCTGATCAGTCATTGTGAGCTTTCCTTGCCATGTGGAATTAATGAGCTTAGCCTGGAGGTGGAGCAGGACAGAGGCAGAAATACTTCTCAGGGTGATCACTGGAATAAATTGCTCATATTCCTGAGGTTGATGAACTGACCAGCAGGCAGGAGCTCTGAGATTAATAACTCAGACTTCTTTACACACTCCTCTTGCTGCTGCTGGCCTCAGAGAAAAGTTAAGGCTGATTTATTTACTGCAGTAACCCCGTGGTGTTTGCACGGAGGGCCCCATCTGATGTCCCTGATCCATCACTGGGTGCAGGAGCACCTTCAGCTCACTTATTCCAAGGATATTTGTTGATAGGGAATGTGGCTGGGTTGTGTTGGGGGTTTATAAATAATAAAGAGTACGTACCCAGGGTGAGGAATGTCCAGGAATGTCACTGCTCATTGTTGATGCGTGCACACCACAAACAGCCCAGGCTCCCCAGTTTATTCATCTTTTTTCTTGCATGAAAGAATAAATGGATGGTGGTCACTCGGGACTTGCGCACCAGAGGGAATGGAACGGAGCCTCCTGGTTCCTAAACCCCTGAGTGGAGCAGAGCACCCACCCTGGGCATTTCTTTCCATCCTCGGAGATGTGGTGTGGAATATTTCCTGGCAGCTGTGAGCTGCCGGTGCTGCGAACACAAAACTCTCCATTTTGGGATCTGTTTGGAAGGTGTGAGGTGTCCCCGTGTCTCAGCCAGCTTTGTGGCTGCAGGACACTGGGAGGCCACAAAGCCCTGAGGCAACTTCTCCTTGGGAGGCAAAGCTGAGAGTTCTCACCCAGAGCTCAGCTCTGACCCATCCAACACTCCACACCTGCTCTGAGCTTGGAGAGTCATGGAATCACTGAGCTTGGAAAAGCCCTCAGAGACAGGAGACAGGGAATGGCTCCCAGTGCCAGAGGGCAGGGGATGGGTGGGATATTGGGAATTGGGAATTCCTGGCTGGGCTGGAATTGCCAGAGCAGCTGTGGCTGCCCCTGGATCCCTGGCAGTGCCCAAGGCCAGGTTGGACACTGTGGATATTCTCAGCCAGTCGGAGAAAGGAATAGAGATAATTTAGTCTGGGAACTGAGGAAAGGAATTACAAACAACTGTTGCTATCTCTTTCAGTAGCTGGTGTTTAGGATAATTGTCCTTGGAGTGTGTTATTCTTAATTAACCAATGGAGTCAGAGGTGTTCTGCATAAGACCAATCAGGTCTTACCTTAGCGCATTGTGTTATAAAAGGCGTGAGTTATTTTCAATAAATCCCTTCTCTTTTCACCTTCTGGAGAGTGGAGGTCTGGGTCTTATTCCCAGCTCAATAGCAACGGGACACTGGGGCTTGGAGCAGCCTGGGACAGTGGGAGGTGTCCCTGCCATGGCTGGGGTGGAATGGGATGAGCTTTAAAGTCTTTCCCAACTCAAACCGTTCCACAATTCCTACAGAACACTGGAATTGTTAATTAATCTCTCCAAGTGAACACTGAGTAACTGGGTTTTATTTTGCTTGCCCTGTGTGCTCATCTGACTCCTCCAGTCTCTCCCGGGGGCTCTATCCCTGCACACAGAAATGCCAAACCTCAGGAAGAAAATGTGTTTAAATGTTTGCTGCTCACCCTGCAAGTGTATTTTTATTCTGGTCCTTATGGTGTTCCCTTATTTTGTTGCTTGTTGAGAGGAGCCTCGTCTCGAGTGAGTATTAATCTGTTTTTAATTGCGGTGTCTAAAATGATTTAACGTCTGCCAGCGATGTTTGAGACATAAAATTTAGATGTTTCAAATGGGATTCACATGAAATGGAAAAGGTTTTACTGTTTGAAAACATCTCAGTCATTCTGGCATCCTGCCCAGCACTAATGCCTATCTCCAGAAAACAAATGCCAAGAGGACTTGAATTCTGGTTTTTGTAGGAAATTGAGGTCTCCTCAAGTCAGCCTTGGCATCCTTTCCTCCTCTCAGTTAATTTTTCCTGTTCAGTTTGGAGGTGCTGAGAGGAGAGAAAATAACCCCAGAAGCACAGAAACCTCCTGGTCCTGGTGATTGCAGTTGGGGCAGTGAAGATGTGACAGTCAGCTGGGGAAATGTTCCAAAGGGACAGGAATGGGATCGGGAATAGGATGGGAAAGGAGTGACTGAGCCACAGAATTCCACCTCTCTCTGTAGGCAGCCACACCAAGTTAGACCTCAGCCTGGGCTCAAACCAGTCCAGCTCAGAGCCAGCAGAGCCAGAGCTCAGTGCCTGATCCCAGCCTAAATCTGTGGGATTAGGGATGTGTTTTCCATGAAGGTGGTGTCCCCAAGTCACTGCCATCCTTTCCTTCACCCAGAGCTCTTTGCTTCCCTCCCTCACATTTGATCCATCCTCTCCCCATGGCTCTCCTTCCATTTCCATGTTCCCATCAGCTCTGCACATCCCTTTTCCCCCACATCAGTTTTCCAAGTCTTCAATCTAGGTTTCACCTCCCACACAGCCCAGGGCCGCTCTCTGTGCTCCACACCCATCCCAGTCCATCATTCCCGTTCCTTCCTCTCTCCATGCTCCATGATAATCCCAGCCCATCATTCCCATTCCTTCCTCTCCCTGTGCTCCACACCCATCCCAGCCCATCATTCCCTTTCCTTCCTCTCTCTGCACTCCACGCCCATCCCATCCCATCCCATCCCATCCCATCCCATCCCATCCCATCATTCCCTTTCCTTTGGCTCTTCCCTGTCCCCAGAGCTGTGCAGTGACACCGGGTCCAGCTGTCACCCCCTTCCTGTAGCTCCAGGCTCCCCCAGCTCAGGCCAGCTGACGGTGGCACTGGGGTCACCTGGTGTCCTCTTTGTCCCTTCTCTCCATTCCCGTTCCAGCTGCTCCTTGGCTTTTGGCCAGCTCTGCAGTTCCTTTCCTAGTTTGCACTTCCCTGCTCCAGCCACCCAATATCTTCCTTTTCCTTTTCCTTCCCATCACCTTCTCCTGCAGTTTTAGGTAAAATTCCTTGATTTCTCTCCTTGCAGATGCTCCTCATGATCCCTGACACATCTGCCTTCCTTGCCTGCGTTCCACCTCTGCTCTGGCATCACCAGGTCCATCCATTTCCTCACTTCCAGCATTTCCAGTGACATTTTCTCCCTTTTTTCCCCACCTAAATCCTCTCCCAGGTGGAGCTGGGAACCAGCTGTAATTTAGGGATTGGCACCAGGCCACTTATGCTCAAGGACCACGGTGTTTTGGGGGAAATAAATTGATAACCACCTTTTCTTTGGGTGATCAGACCTCCTGCTCCTCATCCCAGGAGCCAAACTGTTGGAAGAGAAAGCTCCATGGCTGTCATGTTGGAATTTCCTGGGATTTTGTCCTGCAAAGCACAAAACAGCAGCACCAGGGAGGAAAAATGAGTAGGGGGTGATCCAGACAGAGAGGAATGCTGGAAAAGGAGAGTGATGATCTTTGCTCTGGGATTTTTGGTGATCCCAAATTTCACACCTGTCCTTGGGGTGAAGCTCTGGGAAAGAAGGGAAATGTAAAAAAAACGGGAAGTGACCCTGAAGTGCTGATTTCTGGTGTAAATCCATGTCCTGGGACATAGTAGGGATGCTTCTGTGAAAAAAGCACCAAAAAAAAGCACAAAAAAAAGCACTTAGTTTTTTGAGAAGTGGCAGAAACTGGTGGAAAAGTGCCAAAATTATTCAACAAAATAAAGAAACCAATTTTTTTCCTTATCATCAGGAAAAAAGAGGATGCCTGGTAGAAAAACTCTGGATGAAGAGTTGGCCCCGTGTACCTTGACTCCTGTACAAATTGTCACCGTCATCTCCTTCCTTCCTAAGGCTGCCAGACATTTTTGGGTTCCCTTTCAAGCAGAATTTTTGGCAGTTTCCTCTGCACTGACTCCTTTTTTTCCTTGTTTTATAAAATATGGAAGAAGGCCGTGCTTGGGTGTTACCCATGTGCTCATAATAGGCATTAATAAATAAATCCCTGGAAGATGTCTGGGATGTTTAGAAGATAAAAACCCTTCATATTTAGGGTTTCTTTTTTTGTGTTTAGAATCTGTGCCACATCAAGGAATTCCCGCTGCAGCGGGAATCTGTTCCCTTCTTTCATGACTTCATGGCTGGCTGCAGTGCTTTACGGAATTCTCCAGTGCTCGGGAATAAAAGGCAGAGCTGGGATTTCACACAAGAGCTGAGGAGTTGGAGATAAAAAGTTGAGCTAAGGTTCAGAAATATTTGGGGTTTTTAAACACGGAAGGAGGTCAGTGCAGCCTTGATATTCCAGGCTGGAGAGAGAAGAGTTCGAGGAGGTGGAAAAGCTTCCAAGAGCACGTCTTGGAAGTGCTGGAAAATAACAAAATAGGATAAATAACAAAATAGATAACAAAATAAATAACAAAAATAGAATCCTTAAAGTGGGAAAAAATCTCCAAGATTAAGTCCAAGCTTGGGCTGAACCCCACCACATCCATGTGGTTTTTGAACTTTTGGGATGGGGACTCCACCACTGCCGTGGGAATCTGTTCCAATGTTTGACCACTCTGTCACTGAAGGAATTTTCCCGGATATCCCATCTTGAGCTCTCCAGAGGACATGGAATTTTTGGGATTCACTTCCATGGAAAGGTGTTTCCAGTCCTTATTTACAGATCGTTCACATCTTTCATGGCCTCCGGATGGTGTCCTGCACCTCTTGGGTCACTCCCTGTTTTCTCTGGAATGGTGTGCAGGGATTTAGTGGAGGCATGAATGGGAATCACACAATGGGATAAACATGGAGTAACATGGAAAAACCTTCCAGCAGAGCTTTGGGAATGAATCCCCACCCCTGTGGATTCTCTGGGACACAGAACCCTATGGAAAACACTCAGAATTTCAGTTGATCCCTGAAATTTGTTCCTTCTTCTTCTTTTTTGTCCCTACCCTGGGTCTGCTCCCACATCTGAGCATGTATGGACATTGCTGATGCTGCTTTGTGTTTCTAGATAGTTTTCCTTTTTGGAATATTGGATTATCTCCCGTTCCTCCACCTCGGAGCACTTGGGTTCCATCTCCTCATTTATCCCGAGCAGGGGTGAGACTGGAGAGCCCAGACAAGGCTGATGTGGACATGAACCTTCCCATTTTTCCCTTTGCTCTTCCTACTTGCCAATGAAGCCCTTGGATAAATAAACTTTTTGGGAAGTTCCAAAGAGCCTGCACAAGATTTCATGGAGTCGCAGAGCTGTCCAGGTTGGAAAAGCCCTCCAGGATCATCAAGTCCAACCATCAACCAGCACCAGCACGGTCACCACCAAACCACGTCCCCCCATGCCACATCCACGTGGTTTTTGGGCACTTCCAGGGCTGGGGACTCCACCCCTGCCTTGGGAAGTATTCTCCAGGATTTTACAACTTTTCTGGAAGAAATTGTTCTCAATATCCAACACCAACATTTCCTGATGGAGTTTGAGGATGTTTCTGTTTGTTTCTGTTGCAGGGTGTGAGGGATCCCGTTTGCAGCTCTGCCTCAACATTCCAAGGGCTGAAGAATCCCACTAAAACCAGGTCCCCATGGAACAGCAGCCTCAGGACAGAGGTGCCACCCTCCTGTCCTTTGTCCCACCAGGAGCCATCTGCCGATTCCTTAGGGCTGGTCCCAAACTCCCCCTCTGGAGTCAATGTCCTGCTTTATCCCAACTTTCCCGTATAAAAATTCCCATCCTGCTGCTGGTGGGACTCACCCAGCTTGCCAAAAAGGGGCCTAAACTCGGAAAATATTTTCTGTTCCTCTCTGTTTTCCTGGTTTTCCTCTCCCTGGTCCAGGGCGTCCTCCTCCAACAGCACCCACACCTTCCCACTTGGAGCACAGCACAGATTTTTAGAGGAATATCCCGCGTTAACAAATCCACTTCTTAGGTTGCTTCCCTAAAGGTTCATTTAGAATCCTAAGAAATGTTGGGATTTTCCCCCTGGAATTTTCTCCTCCAGACCCCTGTGCTGAGCTGCCCTCCAGGTGTGGAAAAAAACCATTCCAATGATTAACAATGCATTCCAGTAATTATCATTCTTGGTTTGGAAAAAAAATAATCCCTTTTCCACTTTTAATTTCCCTGGTTTTAGCTTCCAACTGCTGCTTCTTATCCTGCCTTTCTTCCTGAGATTAAAGTGTTTTTCCCCTCTCCTCGTGGATGTGCTCCCATGTTTATGACATTCCCTCTCATTTTCTTCCTTTTGATGAACAAACCCAGCCATTCCTTTGAATACTTTCAAATAAGAAATTTTCCTGAACCTTTGAGTTATCCTGGCAGTTTTCTTCTGGCTCTTCTCCAGTTTTTCTCCCGTGAAAATAAAATTTAAAAAAAAAAGCAGTACACGTCTCTCCAGGCATTTTCTAGCATGGAATTCAGAGGTTAAGGTGAATCATGTTTATTGTAACTATTTAATCTATTAATTAAAACTATTAAATAATCACTATTTAATCACATTCTGCCTGCCTTTCCCAGTGTATCCATGGATTTCTCACCCATCCTGTAATTCTGGGAGCTGATGTTGCTCAGAAGGTCACGGAGCTGCGTGGAAACAAGGAGGATTCAGTAAAAAATGGATTTATTTTATTTCCTGTAGCTCAGATTCTCTTCTCAGAGTTGTTCTCTGGTGTCATTCCTTTTAACATCAGTCACAGCAGGAATGGGAAAACTGTCCTGGGAGCATTCCAGCCTCATAAAATCATGGAATGGTCCTTAAAGGTCATCTGGCTCCAAACCCAGGGATTTAAGGTCCCTTCTGACCCAAACTATTCCACAATTCTGTGTTAATTTAAATGAGATAAGGGTGTGGTCACAGGTTCCTGGTGAATATTGATGTGGTAGAGGAGGATTTAAAAATCTCTCTGATTTATTTGTGACTTCACACTGAGAAGTTCTCTGCAAAGCTTTCAACAAGTCTGAGATTGCATTTATGGGATGGCATTCTCCAGGATTTTCTCCTGGTTTTCATGGTAAATCTCAGGTCTGGCTGAGGGAGTTTAATCCCTGGCTCACAGCAAGCAGGGACATTCCTGGCTGTGGTCTCAGTTTATCTGGGTTCAGCCCATTTGGGATATTCCTGGCTCTCAGGATCTTTCTGACCCTCAGTTCAACCCCTTTGGGATCTCCTGCTCCCCAGTCCAGCCCATTTGGGATCTCCCATTCCCCAGTCCAGCCCATCTGGGATTTCCTGTTCCCCAGTTCAGTCCATTTGGGATCTCCTGACCCTCAGTCCAGCCCATTTGGGATCTCCCATTCCCCAGTCCAGCCCATTTGGGATCTCCTGTTCCCCAGTTCAGCCCATTTGGGATCTCCCATTCCCCAGTCGAACCCATTTGGGATCATCCTGGCCCCTGGTTCAGCCCATTTGGGATCATCCCATTCCCCAGTTCAGTCCATTTGGGATCTCCTGACCCTCAGTCCCGCCCATTTGGGGTTTCCTATTCCCCAGTTCAGCCCATTTGGGATTTCCCATTCCCCAGTTCAGCCCATTTGGGATTTCCTGTTCCCCAGTTCAGTCCATTTGGGATCTCCTGACCCTCAGTCCAGCCCATTTGGGATCTCCTATTCTCCAGGTTCGCTCATTTGGGATCTCCTGACCTTCAGTTCAGCCCATTTGGGATCCCCTGGCCCTTGTGCTCGGATCATTTTGATCCTGACCCAGAGATGATGCTGTGGCACAGACAGACTTTGAGCCTGGATTTGATCCTCTGTCCCTGGAGTTCCTGCCCTGCTCGAAGTAATTTAGGACGAACCCCCTTTGGAGCGATTCCCGGATGTTCAGGGAGGGCTGGAAGCCCCTGGAAGATTTTTGTGTCCCCTCAGTGTCCAGTCCTGGCAGCAGGGAGAGGTGTGGGGTGAGTTTGGGTTGTTCTCAGCTCTGGGTGAGTCCTGAACTCCTGCCCAGGACTTCTGGAGTGCCACATCCACAACACTTCTGATAGTACAGGGTTAAAATGTCTCTAAAATTATGGGTGTAGTGTTTGGAAAAGGGTGGTTAGGCCTGAGAAAATGTACCTGTGCTAGATCATGGGATAAGGCCTGGGACACGTGTACCAGGTCATAGAGGTGATAAGATTGTTAGAATTGAAGATAATTATTATGTATACATGTGAATTATTGAAAATGATGTCTCGGTGGGCTTGGGAATTCACACTTGGGTGAAATCAGCAGATACAATAGAGCAATGTAAGTTTAATGATTAACATATAGTTATATAACAGAAAGGTATAAAATATGTCCATTTCAAACCCCTGCCAGAGCTCTGTGGGTCTGTGCACCCCACACTCCCAGGAGAGCTCTCTCAATAAAAGCACCTGCATATAACCAAGCCATGCTGGATTTTGTGTTTCCTACCCCACGCTAGCACTTCCAGAGATGTGGATTCCACCAATTCCCTCTTTTCATGCCGAGCAGGTTTGAAAAAGTTGCCAAGGGCAAAGTTTTGCCCCCAAATTGTGCTGCTTTAATGGTTGCTCTTGATGAGCTGTGAGGTCTTTTCCCGCTTTTCCTTTCCATCTGTGATTTTTTTCCCCCGTAACAAAACAAGTGCAGATCCAGTCTCCTGCTATTTTCCATCTCTCCCATTTCTCTTGGCATCTTTGGGATGTTTTACACCCTTCCCTGAAGACACTGAGGTTTTTGTGATGCTGGAATGTCGCACTAACGCGCAACATGAATCACAGAGACACAGCACAGCCACACCCGAGAGAAGGCAAGGAAGAAGAAAGTTTTATTTTGATTTTCGTATTATATAGAGGTTTGGGAACGACCATCGATTGGAAGGTGAAGCTACCACCTCTCCAACCACACTGGTCAGTGACAAAGTCCATCAAACCTTTCTCCTCCCAGGAGGAAGAATGAAAAACAAAAGGACAGTTAGAAAAACACATGAATGTTTACAAAATCAGTGTGAGAAACTCCATCACAAGAATGAAAACATCAGAAGGCTGAAAATCAGAGCAACACTGGTATCTTGTTTTTTCCCCTTCGTGTTTGCTCTTGGAGACTCAGCTGGGCAGAGATGTTCAAAGGGAGGCGGGGAACGCGCCGGGTGATGGTGAGACAGATAAACACGGAGAGCTGGTGAATTATGCATATCCCTCAGCGTTCACCTTGAGGAAGCAGCAGGATCTGGGGAATGGATGACTGGCAAAGACCTTGAAGAGCAGCTCTGTGGGGCTTATTTACTTTTTTATCAGCGCGGTCTTCGAGGAAGATGAATTATCCGCCAGAAGGGCCTTGAGGGATCTGGGTTTGTTCTCATTGTACCACTTTTGGGACAATAAAGTGACTCTGCTCTCCAGCGCTCCTGAGGAGCTGGTCAAGGCACTCCGTGAGCAGGATTATCCAGCCTGGAGATGCACATGAGGAGATTTCACAGCTCTCCCTGGATTTTCTGATCCTCATTAAGGCCAGGGAAAAGCTGAGCTCTGGGATATGGATCACACCCCGCCAGGATCATCCCTGAAACACCAATCCTTTCCCGGGGGGCACCTGGAGTCAGGGAAGGGCTGGGTAGAACTGGTGGCAAAAATTCCTGAATCCCTGAGGCTGGAAAAGCCCTCCCAGCCCACTGAGTCCAGCCTGTGCCCACCCTGTCCCCACCCTGTCCCCAGCCCAGAGCTCTGAGTGCCACCTCCAGGTGACACCTCCAGGGATGGGCACTGCAACCCTCCCTGGGCAGTGCCAANATAATTTGAAATTATAGGTTTTGTTTCTTTATATTAACAGTAAAAAAAAATAGTTGTAGAAAAAGGAGTGTGTTTTAAAAAGTTTTAATTCTTATTTTTTTTTCTTTCTTGTAGTTATTCTTAANTGTCCCCAGCCCAGGGCTCTGAGTGCCACCTCCAGGTGACACCTCCAGGGATGGGCACTGCAACCCTCCCTGGGCAGTGCCAAGGCCTGAGCTCCCTTTCCATGGGGAAATTCCTGCTGGTGCCCACCTGGGACAATCCCACCGGTTTCCTTTAAAGGTTTATGGTTTGTTTTAGTTTGAGATAGGAGTGTTTTATAGAAGTGATAAATATTTGTATAGGTTTTTGTGAAAATATATGTTAAGGTTAGAGGATTAGAGAATTTTTCTTTTTCTNATCCTATCTCACAGCACAAAATGATTGCACTGGTAATTAACCAACACTGAACCCTGTACACTCAGAGGTACATCGATTAAAAAAAAATTTTCAAAATGAAGAAATTCTAAAATTAGCGAACCAAAACCGCTCCATAGTTTTTCGTGTTATTTTAGAGACTCATAATTGCAAATCTCACCTTAGAGCTGCTCTTACTCCTCAACCCTCAGCACTCCCAGCCTCGGTGCTTTGCATTTGTAAGGCCTTGGGAGTTTGGGTTTGATCTCCCAGGTCCTGAGGTGTTTCCCTCCTGCTTCCCACGGAATCTGTTCCTAATTGGAAAAGCTCCTTCAGGCATCTCATCCCCCCAGCCCTGAGCACAACACTTCATCAAGAGATGCTGCCCTCATCAATTCTCATCCTGCACCTCTTGGAAAAGGAATTCATATTTTCCAATATCTGCTGCCATGGAACGAGAACCTGCGGCCAGGTTTTCCAGCAGAGTCATTTCCTCACAATTAACTGGGAAGGTTCCCCTCTCAAAGAGCAGAGTTTTGTGGGAGTGCTATTTTTTTGGTCAATAATGAGTGGCTGGAAAGGTCAGGCTGTCCAACACCTGCAATGCCACGGAATTTGAGGGGGGTTACAAAGATTAATAGGAAAATCCTGGGATAAAAAGCAGTAGAAAAAAATTCCTTGTGGTTCCAGGCTTGTCCTGTTCTGCTTCCGAGCCTTGTAAAGGCTGCCAAAATCCAGGGAGGAAAAGGGATCCATTTCTGAATTCCCTGCTGAAAGCCCAGCAGAGGGATGGGTGCCTTGGAGTCAAGGATGGAGATCAAACATTTTGTTTTTCTTGGTTCCTCCAGCTTTGCTTTGGAAGTTTTGCAGATTTTTAGTGAAATCAGGCTCAGTTTGGACCAGGGATCAAGAATATGAAACATNATAGAAAATAGAGAACAGAAAATAAAAAAATATTAAGATGAAGATGCTTCTGGCTGTCTCTTAAAAATGAGTGGCTGGAAAGGTCAGGCTGTCCAACACCTGCAATGCCACGGAATTTGAGAGGGGTTACAAAGATTAATAGGAAAATCCTGGAAAAAAAGCAGTAGAAAAAATCCTTGTGGTTCCAGGCTTGTCCTGTTCTACTTCCGAGCCTTGTAAGGGCTGCCAAAATCCAGGGAGGAGCGGGAATTAGGAAAAGGGATCCATTCCTGAATTCTCTGCCGAAAGCCCAACAAAGGGATGGGTGCCTTGGAGTGAAGGATGGAGATCAAACATTTTGTTTTTCTTGGTTCCTCCAGCTTTGCTTTGGAATTTTTGCAGATTTTTAGTGAAATCAGGCTCAGTTTGGACCAGGGATCAAGAATAGAAAGCACAAAACATAAAATATGAAATAATAAGATGAAAATGCTTCTGGCTGTCTCTTTGAGCAGTTTTACCCCCAGAGACCTCTTCCAACTGAAATGATTCCATCATTTGGAGATCTCCAGTTTCCAAAGTGGGAGTTCCAAGCACGGCAGGTTAAATATCCTCTTGGAAGGAAAAAGGTGCTTGAGGTTCATAAATGAATTTATGTCCTTGTCAGAGCTCGCATCAACGCAATGTTAATTTTTTTGTGTTATTTCATGTATCCTGGAACAAGGTATGGATATATCCAGAGAGAGGGAGATATTCCAGAGGCATCTGGGTGCATTCCGTGCTCTGGGATGGCCCTGCCTGAGCAGGGAGGTGGCACCAGATGAGCCAGAGCCACCCCATTGCTCCCACATCCTTCTCCAGCCTGTTTCCCTCAGAGGGAGCATTATCCTGGTTATTGTTTATTATCCTGGTTTTTTCACCTCCATGGGATAAAACTCCTCATGATCTGTCGCTGTTGAGCCAGGAACGAGAACGAAAGGCTCCAAGTTCCTCAGAAGGCAGAAAGAGAGTTTAATGAAAATCCCACGTGCCTTTCATAACAAAACTCGCTAAGCTCAGACCTGATTGGTCTGAGAGGAAACACCTCTCACCCCTGTCCTGGACTGTAAGATAATCAATGTGTTCTATCATGTGTAAGATAATCAATGTGTTCTATTTGCCATCTGTCAGAGCTGGGGCAGTTATCTGCTGTTCTCTGGGCAGNTGTACTAATTACGTTTGTATTTTTCAGCTTTCCTAGTAAAGAACTGTTATTCCTATTCCCATATCTTTGCCTGAGAGCCTTTTAATTTCGAAATTGTGGTAATTCAGAAGGAGGGGGTTTCCATTTTCCATTTCAAGGGAGGCTCCTGCCTTCCTTAGCAGCCACCTGGCTTTTCAAACCAAGACAGCCCCATTGGTGACCTAAGAATAACACTCTCCGAAGGACAACCATCATAAACAATGGATACAAAAGAGGGATAACAATAGTTTACAATTTCTTCTTTCTAAGTTTCCCAGGCCAAATTATCTCTGTTCTTTCTTCAACTGAACTGAGAATATCCACAAGGATCCCACTTCCCAGTTCTGTTGGATGGTGAAATTTCCCTCTGTGCTTCCTTCGTGGTGATTACTGAGCTTGGTTTTGGCCTCCTCTTCCCTCTCTGCTTCTCCTTCCATGGGCACTCCACCCTATTCCCTGAAATCCTTCTGATCTCGGCAATATTGCTGGATTATTGTTGGAAGTTCAGGGAATCAATCCTTCTGAAGCACATGGATTAGAGGAAACGGCCTCCAGCTGCACCAGGGGAACTTTAGGTTGGATATTCGGGAAAATTTCTCTATGGAAAGGTTTCTCAAGCTGTGGAACAGACTTCCCATGGAAGTGGTGGAGTTAAATCCCTGGGAGTGTTCAAAAACCACATGGATGTGGCACTTGGGGACATGAGCTGCTGGTTGGATTCGAGGGCTTTTCAAACTTAATGACCCCATAATCTCATTTTCACCGTGAAAATGTTAAAAGAATTGTGTATTCCTGGAATTCTGGGTGTCACCTGTCCGGGGAATGTTTGCAGCAGGGAAAGCACTGGCTGAGCAACAATTCCCACAAGGAATGGGACAGAAGAGTCCCAGCGTGGAGCCTGGGGGAGTAAATGTGCTCTGAACAGGCAGGAAGTTCAGGAGCTGTGGAGCACCAGAGAAAACAGAGCAATGGATAAGAAAAGAGTGTAAATTCCCTGTTTTTACTTTTGGATAACTTTGTTTTACTTCCCAGAATAAATAACACGGAGCCTTCGCCGGAGGGGAGGGAGCCACGGGAGATATTTCAAATAAATCAACATTTGCTTCCTTGAGTTACAGTGAGAATTTTGTGGCCCCGAGGCCCTTGGAACAAATAGATGGGAAGGAGCACCGAGGGGCTGGAAGGAGTTTTAGAAACCTTCTCAGGCTTTTAATGTCTCTGTTCCCCACGCCAAGAGGAAGGATTGGGGTATTCCACAAGGGGAGGTGTTTGTTTGCGGATCATTCCTGGGTTTAATGCTCAGTGTGGGGAAATATCTCAGGTGTGGCTGAGGGAGGCTTGTGACAGTCAGATCCTCTGCTGGCAAATCCTTTCATGGATGTTTTTATGCCCAGATATTTCAGGATACTCAGCGAGGATGTAGGATGAGGCCAGGTTGGATAACCTAGAAGAGGAGAGATTTAGATGGATATTGGGAATTGGGAATTCCTGGCTGGGCTGGAATTCCCAGAGCAGCTGTGGCTGCCCCTGGATCCCTGGCAGTGCCCAAGGCCAGGCTGGACACTGGGGCTGGGAGCAGCCTGGGACAGTGGGAGGTGTCCCTGCCATGGCAGGGGTGGCACTGGATGATCCTTAAATCCCATCCAACCGAATCCATCCCATAATTCTTTGATAATTCTCTAACTGGTTGCCTTTGAAATTCAGGTTATTTTATATAAACTGCATAACATAAAATTGAATTTAAATTAGAGCCCTCCTCAACTTCTCTATACTTCAACCCAATGAATAATTAAATCGGTAAAACTAAATAAATTAAAAACTTAAAAGCTTTTAAAAGATAATTAAGGGAATAAAACCACATTAATCCATCCCAGGGCTCCCAAATCCAGCTGGGGACTGACACAGGACAAACAGGGATAGTGGGAGATGTCCCTGCCATGGCAGGGGTGGGATGAGATGAATTTTAAGATCCCTTCCCACCCAAACCATTCAGTGATTCCATGATTAACCAACAGAATCAGTAAATAAATACTGTTTGTAAATAAATTTTTCAAGACTGATCAAGGTTTAGTGTGAATCCTTTATTTCTCATTTTCAGGATGTAGAAATTGATATTTTTAGTTGTGGAGAGGTTGTGGAATTCCCATCCCTGGAAGTGTCCAAGGCCAGGCTGGGTGGGGCTTGGAGCACCCTGGGATGGGGGAAGGTGTCCCTTCCCTTGGGCATTGGAACAAGATGAGTTTTATGGTCCCTTCAACCTAAACCATTCCATGATTCCCTGATTTTATGACCCAGTGCCAACAGTCTTGGAGTCTCAACTTCAAGCCTTGTGTGAAAAGCAGAAAAATGGTTAAAAAATGAGGAATTAGAGGTGTTTGCTCAGTGCTGCACAGAGAACCAGCCCGGGTTAGGAGCAGAGCTGCTGCAGGATGTTGGGAATTCAGCGAGATTAAAAGCCACGTTGATATTGAACCCCCTTTCCTGGAGGTTTATTAATCCCACTTAACAGCCAGTAATTAAATATTGGGATAAGAAGGAAATTATTCCTCCATAGAAATTATTTATCAGGGTTGACTGAAGAATTTCTTTCTCCACCACCCTGATTTTTACTTCAATTTGCTTGGATGGGCACATTTTCTGTGGGATTCTGTGTTTCAAAGCTTTGCCCAAAGGTCTCTCATCAAAACCACAAAATTATGGAGATGTTCAGTGTGGGAATCCAATTATTTGCAGGATTTTGTGCAGGATTCTGTGTTTCAAAGCTTTGCCCAAAAGTTTCTTGTCAAAACCACAAAATTATTGAGAATTCCAGTATGGGAATCCAAGTAGTTCCTTTATATTGCTTTTTTTTCCTTAAAATAAAGGAAGTGAAGTGCAATTTCTCTATTAAAGTTTTGTCCATTCCAGAGAAGCACAACTCACATAATAGGAAATTAATGAGAGAGATGGATTAGGGCATTATTTTTCCCTTGACAAATTAATGGATGTTACAATGGATTTTGAGCAGGCATCGTTAGCAAATGGAAAAAATTGCTCCAATTAAAAATGAACCCTGAGGCTCAACCATCAAAATTCCATTGTCAAAATGGAAATATTTCCCATGGAGTGTTTTAGAAAGAGGAGGAGGAGAAGGATATTCCAGACAATTGCAAAAATTTGGCATTGCAGGAGCAGAAGGATGAAAAATTTGTCTAATTTCAGGTGTGACATTTGGGTGGTGGTGAGAGGGGACTGGGAAGAGTTTTCCAAGGTTGATGAAACCAAACTTTGAATGGAATAAAGAGAAGGAAGTTCCTGTTTTCCCACATCTTCATCAGCTTCAAAATCTGAGCCTGACACTGCAGAATTCCAGCTTTGTTTTTTCTGGGAATGATGCTCCTCTTGGCTCCTGCTTTGTGTTCCTCCTCCAGCTGGAATAGCTGGGTCCCATCAGGAATTTTATGTTTTTCCACCCAATTTAGGGTGAGTTGGAGGAGCCTTGGTGTGGCAGCGTTTGACCGCAATCCCAGATGGAATTGTGAGGTCTGTGGAGCAGGCTGGGATGTGTGAAGGGCTTTTCTGCTGGTGTCCTCTGGAGGAGGGTGGAATTATGGAATCCATTAGGTTGGAAAAGCCCTCTGAGATTGAGTCCAACCATTCCCCAGCACTGCCAAGGCCCATGTCCCCGAGTGCCACATCCACAGGGCTCTGAAATCCCTCCAGGGATGGGGACTCCACCACTGGACCGCCCTTTCCATGAAATTTTCCAGATATCCAACCTGAGCCTCCCAGTGTTTGTCCCCTGTTGGTTTCTCAGCTTGCTCCTTGAGCTGTTCCATTAATTCCCGGTGCTTTTCCTCCCTCACAGAGGTTGGATTCCTGAATTTTCCAGGGATAGGGGCTGGAGGACGAAGATCCAAATAAATTCCATGCAGGAATAACTGAGCTCAGCCTCCAGCAGCTGCAGATCCTCCTCCCCAGGATCCAGGATCCAGGATCCCGGCTGGCCCAGCCTTGCCTCGTGTCACACGTGCTTCAGTTCAGTGTTTCCCTCTGGAAAACCTCTTCCCATGGGAGCATTCAGGAAGGAATCAGAGTGTCTGATCACCTTCCTGGTGTCCTGGATTTTGGAGCTTCACCCATGGCTTCACTCTTATTAAAAAAAACCCAATTAAATTCCTACCCTCCTCACTAACTCAGTTGTCCCATCTCTGGGTCAGAAAAGGACCAAAATCTGACACTTCTCCAGAACTCCTGAGGATGTTCTAGTGCTCAGGGAATGGAGGTGGTTTCCAGAGGATGGATATGTGGGATCACAGAACAGCTGGGAAAGCCTAAATCAAAATGGAAATTGTAAATTAATCCTGGCGTCAGACCTATGGAATTGGCTGGGTTAGATCCTGGATTTGTATTTATGGAATGGTTGGGGTTGGAAGGGCCCTTAAAGATCATCTAATTCCAACCTCCACTTCCCAGAACCTGAGTTTAAGGAAATCTCCTTCTCCTGGGATGTTGTTCAGCTTTTCCACTTTTGACAGAAGACCCCAAAACCAGGAAGGAAATGAAGGGATGGGCAAATCCTGGTGGATTTATAGGAAAAGGTGCAGAAACCATGGACATGTGGGAGCCTGGGAATGCTGAAGTGCTGCTGGAGTTCCTTTTGTTCTGTAATGACAGAGGACTCTGCCAGGCTGGGCTCTGCTGCGAGCCTCACTCGGTAATTAAAAATCAATTAGGATGTTTAGCAATTACCTAATTAACTTCCTAAAGCTATCGTGTCAGATTCATATCCAAACATGCCTCCAAATCGTGTGTGTTCCCAATAATGCAAATTATGGGATGCCTTTACTGCTGGTGGAAGTTGGCATCAAGGGAAGTGCGTGACGTTTCTGTTAATTTGGACTGTTCCTAATTAACTGGGCTTGGCATCTTCCAAGAACCAAGTGGGAGCACCCAAACTTCCCTGGGAACACCACGGTGGAATTTCTCCCTAGGCTGGACTTGCTCCCTGCAGCTCAGGAATGAGGAAATGTGGGAAGGGATCCCAAAATCAGCGTCAGCTCCTGGGAGAGCTCCATCAGTTTGGGAGGTTTTGGGGTGATTTGGGGTGAGTTGGTGGCACAAAGGACCCAGCCCCAGGTTTGGCTTGGGCATCCACAATCCCCAGGCTTGGCTGCTGCTCCTGGGTCTGTCACTTCCCACTGCTGTCCCCAGGAGCTGGGACACGTCCAGACAGGACATGGAGGGGCTGGAGCGTGTCCAGGGAAGGGAACAGAGCTGGGAAGGGGCTGGAGAATTCCTGAGGGAGCTGGAAAGGGGCTGGAGAATTGCTGAGGGAGCTGGGAAGGGGCTGGAGAATTCCTGAGGGAGCTGGGAAGGGGCTGGAGAATTCCTGAGGGAGCTGG
>VXAX01001462.1:22760-59171 GCA_013399835.1 Leptocoma aspasia | reverse complement strand
CCAGCCTGGGCAGTGCCAGCACCCTCTGGGGGAGAACCTGTCCCTGATCTCCAGCCTGGGCAGTGCCAGCACCCTCTGGGGAAGAACCTGTCCCTGATATTTATTCCCTCCTGCTCCAGTTCCCTTTCCTTTATGTGATACCAGCATCCAGGTCCAGCATCTTCCATCTGTGCCAGCAGCACCTCCGAGTGATTTTCCCCTCAGAAAATCCTCCTCTTGCTGCCCCAAGAAGATGCTGAGCAGCCCTGAGGAGGAAACCCCTGTGAACCACGCAGTGCCTCGCTTTTCTTCGGGAAAAGCAGCCCTGTGTGAACATTCCTGATTTTATTTCCCGCTGCTGTGGCGGGGAGCTGCGCCGTTACAAATAGGAAATTAAATCAGGGGGTGATGTAAACCTGCCGAGGAGAACAGGCAGCTGTTATGGTTCTTTATTGCTTTTTTCATCTGCTGTTGCATTTTGCCATCGTCTGGTGCTCAGTGAAGGGTGTGATTTATTCATAGCAGGCTCTGGCACAGCCGGGGGGGTTGTACAATAAACCCCTGACAAGGCCCGTGCCAAAAGCCATTAGGAGGAGAGAACAATAATGGAGACACAAAGTATTTACAGAGCGAGTTGGCTTTAATTTAAAATCCTTTACTGAGGCTTGATGATAATTACATCACGTTGCTGACAGGCCCTGCTTTGAGCTGCGGCGTTAAAAAATCGGCGAGAATCGAAACCTCCTTTAGAAGCTGCAAGAAATTCCCGGGATTTTAAGGTCATTGAGGCACTCAGGCATTGCTGCCAAGAGCCAGGCTTTTCCTAAATTAGTGCCAGGCTGGCAGAGGGGCTGGAAGGACAGGGATATGTTTGATGTGGTTGTTGGGATGGATCCTGATCCAGGGTTTTGCTTTCTCCTCTTCCTTCTCCTTCTCTCTCCCTCCCCATCCAGACGTGTTTATTTATAGGTTTAAAGTATCTGTGTTTTAGATATAAAATGGTTTTGTGTCCTTGTGAAGCCCCTTGCAGGGCCTGAAGGGGCTCCAGGAGAGCTGGAGAGGGACTGGGGACAAGGGATGGAGGGACAGGACACAGGGAATGGCTCCCACTGCCAGAGGGCAGGGATGGATGGGATATTGGGAACTGGGAATTCCTGGCTGGGCTGGAATTCCCAGAGCAGCTGTGGCTGCCCCTGGATCCCTGGCAGTGCCCAAGGCCAGGTTGGACACTGGGGCTGGGAGCAGCCTGGGACAGTGGGAGGTGTTCCTGCCGATGGAATGGGATGGGATTTAAGCCCCTTCCAACCCAAATAATTCTGGGACCCTGTGGCGAAGAAGAGCAGTTGTGTCATCCCAAAAGGGTGGAAATTGGCCATTTCATTTTTCCCTCAGTTTCCCAAAGCTGTGACTCCTCCTGCAGCGTATCCTTGGGGAAAAAAAAACCCCACCACTCACCAAGGCAGGAAAAGCAGATTTTCTTCCTGCAAAACCCAGGCAGGGCCCCGTGCAGGGGCAGCGCTTAAAGGGTTAATGCCAGCAGCTCTCCCAAAATCCACTTAACGTCGTTTTCCAGCCCGTTTTTGGAGGGGATGGAAGGGAAATTCCAGGAATGCCGGGGTGAGTGCAGTTGCAGGGCTCTGACGAGGGAGAGCAGCAGATCCATGCCCAGCTCCCAGGAGCCTCAGGACAGGGGCACCAGGAGCAGCCCCAGCCCAGGATTTCCACCCCTACAACTCCAGCTTTATTTCCCTGGAATCTCAGAGCTGTAAGGAACCGTTAAGGACTCTGGAAAACACGTCTGGAAGAGCAGCAGGAGGAGGAGATGTTTGTAAATCCAGCTGGGGGAAAAAAAAAGCCTTTAATTAGCAGCCAGCCTAATGAACGGAATCATCCTGGAAGCAAACTCCATCCCCAGGCTTCCCAGTGGGAATTTTGTGATTATTGGCCCTCCTTGAAAGGTTTGAGGATCCTTTTGTGGGAAATTATAACTCTCATCTCCAAAGGGAAGCTCCTGGCCTTTACACAGGATTTGAGGTGGATCCAGCAGGTTTTGTCTCACTGCCTGCTCAGATCTCCAAGCTGGAAGGCTGGGAATGCTCAGGGGTGGGATTTATCCTGGATGAACCTTTGGTCTGACCCAGTATTGTCATTTTTGTGTTTAAATAGAAATTTTAGTATTAAAATATTAATATTAGGTTAATATTTCCTATGGGTTTTCATCATCTTACCGTAATTTAATCCCTTTTATAGAACATTTCCTAGGATTTTCCAGCAGCTGACCTGGAGATGGAAATAGCTGGATAACCCTGCTTGGTCTCCCAGGGTTGGAAAAGGTGTTGAGGGTGGTTGTTTAATAATTAACAAATTAATTTGGACATCAGGAATTCCCACTCTTCTGTGCAAAAGGGAAGATTAAAAAAAAAATGAGTGGTTGGGTGTTTAGGCACAAAAACTCCTGGAAACTCAGGAAGATGCTCCTGATGGGAGTTCCAAAATCTTTATTTGAGTAGAAAATACACTTGGATTTTTTTATTGAATGTTGGTTTTCTTTAAAAAAAAAAGCAAAGAGAAATCTCCAGCTCCTCATGAACTCTGAAATGGTGGCAGGGGGAGAGGATTTTCCAGGAGTTTACTCAGCCAGAGTTCTCCTGGTGTTCCCTTCTTAAATAAATCAGAGAATTCCAGGCTGGTTTGGCTTGGAGGAGACCAATCCCGCCCTGTCCAAATGCTCCTGGAGCTGTGGAAACCTTGGGAATTCCCCAGGGAGCCTGGGCAGTGCCCACCACCCTCTGGGGGAAGAACTTTTCCCTGAAATCCAGCCTAAAAGCCTTGAAAATTCCCCACAGCTGAGCTGGAATCACACAAGGACAGGGATGAAGCTTCCAAGGAAAAGGAGCATTGAGTAAATTCCATTAAAATCCTGAATTTTCAAAGTCTGGGTGCTGAAATCTCTCTCTATGTCCTTCCTGGTATAATGCTGGAAATGTTTGGGATTTAATTCCTTCCTTGCTGTAATAAAAGGTGGAGGAGGAAGGAAAGCAGCTCTGAAAAAGTGGGAAGAATTTTGGCAGAAGGAAGGGAAGGAGGAATAAAATTCCTGCCTACCTTGGAAGGGCTGATGGGAGCAATTGGCACTTGGAAAGGAGGTGGTGGCAAATAAAAGTCACTCCTGAGATGTCCTGAGCAAATCCCTCCAGGATGGGGAACTTCTCCAAGGAACATCTTAACAAAGAATTTTTATGGGAGCAATTTTAAGGATCGGGATAAAAACCCGCCGAGCTCTTCCAAGCTGAAACCCTGGGAGTGTCAAAGTAACCCTCAGCCAATTTTGTGGAAATCTCAATTATTTTCCCTTTGTAGCTTAAAAAGTCAGCCCAGGGGCTGCTCCAAGGCCTGGAAAAGTCAACTGGAGATTTTCCAGAACTCTCCAGAGAGCTGGATCAGTGTTTGGGACTCAGCTGCAAAGCCTTTGAGCTTTGTTATTTTTGAGATGTGCCAAAATAAGATTTAAATATTGGAAAATGGTACCTGGGAGTTACAGCTTGGAGCTCATTTTGATAAGATTTTGATAAGATTTTGATGAGATTTTTGGGCTGATTTTGATGAAATAGCCAATCAAATCTAAACATATTTAAGCAAGGCCAGGTAGGGTTTCAGTCCAGTTTTTCCATTGCATTGTTGATCCTGGGATGTGATTTAGGACAGGAAACAGGAATTCTCTGGAAGCAGGAATTGTCTCCCCAGCAGTTGTCCTGTGTTATTTAGTGGCTGCCATTCCTGAATTTTGGGAATGAATTGTTGGATTTTTCCATCCAGAAGAGAGGGACAGATCAGAGTTCTGCCTTTGTGTTGAGGGAGTACAGGATATTTTCAGGAGGAATTTTTTCATGGAAAAAAATAGGAGGGGCTGCCCAGGGAGGTTTGGAGTGCCCATCCTTGGAGGTGCCCAAGGAATTCCTGGAGGTGGCACTCAGTGCTCTGGGCTGGGGACAGGGTGGGGATGGGGCACAGCTGGGACTCGGTGACCTTGGAGGGATTTTCCAGCCTCAGTGATCCTGGGATTCTGAGATTTTTGCCTTTAATGAAGATATATGCTTTATTTATTCAATGATTGTGTTAGGGTGGGGTTTAGAGGTTTGTACCCAATTTAGGGCTCCAGGGTGGTGGGAGATGTGTGAAGCCCCAAGAATGTGTGGGAGGAAGGACTCGGCTTTTAGGGATCAGTTGGGCGAGCACAGATTTCACAGGGAATAAAGATACAGGGCTGCTTTTGCCAGCTTTGTACCTGGAGGTCCAAAAACTCTCTGCTCCTGAGGATTTTATAGAATCCCAGAATCCTGGGATGGTTGGGGTGGGAAGGGAACTTAAATCCCAGCCAGTGCCACCCCTGCCATGGCAGGGACACCTCCCACTGTCCCAGGCTGCTCCCAGCCCCAGTGTCCAGCCTGGCCTTGGCCACTGCCAGGGATCCAGGGGCAGCCACAGCTGCTCTGGGAATTCCAGCCCAGCCAGGAATTCCCAGTTCCCAATATCCCATCCATCTCTGCCCTCCTTCAGCTTCAGGCCATTCCCTCTGGTGCTTCCCTTGTGGAAATGTGGGATTCCTGCCCTGCTCATGGATGGCTTCTCCTGGTCAGCACTGAAACAATTCCCATGCCTGGTTTTTCCTTTCGTTTCTCCATTTTTAAGTCATTGACTCCATTAAAAAAATCTGCAGGAACGAGGGGAAAAGCAAACAGGAAAAATCCACAACGGGAATTAATGACCTGCTTGAAAAATAAGGTGCACTGTTTCAAAGGCTGAATATTTAAGTGCAGATACAATAAACACCAACTATTAATGCAAGGGGAAAAAAACTCCATTAAAATGACATTTTTCCTGACATTTTTCCTATACCTGTTTGAAGAAAACTCTCTCCTGATGCCATTCCCAGAGGGAACAGCACTTCCATTGTTTGATTTCCACCTCAAAGGGATCTCTACATCAAAGGTCAAAATTGTCAATACTTAGGCAAAGTAATTAATTAGCTCTTAGGATCACTGCTAGAGCACAATTTTAACATAATTTTTCTTTCATTCCCTTGTGTCCAGCAGCTCGAGCAACTTTTTTTACAAGTTCTGTGTTCCAGAAATTTAATTGCACTTTTATTGTTGTGTTCGGAGTTAATTATACAGCAAAGCAGGTTTATCTCTTCGATATTAAATCAAGCAAGTGCTCTTGGAACAATCAATTGATATTTAATTACAACAGAGAAGCTGCCCTATTAAATCTAAATTAAATGCTCATTGAAGACTATTAAAGTGTTACCAGACCATCAAACAGCAAATGCAACCCAATGCAGCCCAAAGCCTTCTGTGCCTGGTTTTCTTTGGAATCCTGAGCAGCAAAACTGACCTCAGATGACATTTCCTGAAATTTTCGGTGAATTCCGAAGGAAAATTTCCTTCTCCAGGTTTGTTTTACTCAATGAAAGGGAGCAACAATACCGAGGCTTTTTTATGTCTGCCAGGGTCGTTGTGAGAGGGGGAGGATTTGGGAGAAGCTCCAAGCAGAGCATGGGAAAGGCAGGAGATGCCTCACCAGGGATAATCATGGAATGGTTTGGGCTGGAAGGGACCTTAAATCCCAGCCAGTGCCACCCCTGCCATGGCAGGGACACCTCCCACTGTCCCAGGCTGCTCCCAGCCCCAGTGTCCAACCTGGCCTTGGGCACTGCCAGGGATCCAGGGGCAGCCACAGCTGCTCTGGCAATTCCAGCCCAGCCAGGAATTCCCAATTCCCAATGTCCCATCCATCCCTGCCCTCTGGCAGTGGGAGCCATTCCCTGTGTCCTGTCCCTCCATGCCTTGTCCCCAGTCCCTCTCCAGCTCTCCTGGAGCCCCTTCAGGCCCTGCAAGGGGCTCTGAGCTCTGCCTGGAGCTTCTCCTCTCCAGGGGAACATTCCCAGCTCTCCCAGCCTGGCTCCAGAGCAGAGGGGCTCCAGAGCAGAGGGGCTCCAGAGTGAATCCTCCTGTTCTCCTCTGGACTTGTTCCATCAGCTCCACATCCTTCTAACTTGGGATCCCAGAGCAGGAGGCTCAATCCCATTATTCCTTCCTCCTTTCTGCATCCACAAGATCCCAGAGCATCCAGCTCACCAGAGCCATGTTAAATGAGCCTCCCAACATCCCAGCTCCCGTGGCTGAGCCCATTCTCCCTCTCCAGCCCTGGGAGGGAATCCTGCTTTATTTCCAGCCTTTCTCTTGGTTAAGGGAATGCGATTCCTTCTCCCACTCTGGGGGAATTCCTGCTGAGCACTGACACAGCTGTGACAGCCAAGCCAAAGGTGGTCCAAGGCAATTTGAGGGTGCAGCGTTGATTTTGATTAACGGGGCACCACGTTTAAACCAGGAAGAGGATTTATTTTTGGAAAATCCTAAAGCAAACAGTGCTTAAGTTAAATTGCCCAGAGGTTTTCGTGCAGAGTGATGTGGAAGGCATTTAAGTGACAAATGTTTCTTCTGGAAAGAGAAACTCCATTACTCAGTGTGAGCCATTACTTGGGATGAGTTACGGGTCATCCATCAGTCAATTCCATAATGGATCATCCATATTCATGCCTGGCCCTCCTTACAGCAGGAATGTTAATTTTGCTTTCCTTGACTTGTTTTCCATCTTCATTTCCCTCAGCTCCCGATCTGAAGTGAGTGGAGATTCCTGTTTGCTCATTTTTATTGGGTCAGTTCAGAGTGGATGGAGCTGCACACCCTCAGGAGCACCTGGAGGGCTCTGGGAAGGTTTTCCCTCTCAGCAAAGCTGGGATTGGGGTCGGGCAGCTGCCAAGGGCACTGATAGAGCCCATCCCAGAGAGAAGAGATGGGAACTTCCAGTTTGAGGTGGATTTCCACTCAAAATGCATCTGATTCCAGCAGGATCTTGTGCCCAGCTCCAGGTGTAACATGGACGTGTTGTAGGAATAGGAAAAGGAAATGAAGAGTTTCCAAATTTTCCCCTTTCATTTCCTGCCCCAAGGTCAGGCTGTTGTTTCATCCCTCAGGCTGTGCCAGGAGAGGCTCACGTTGGCCATCAGGAGCAATTTCTTCCTGGAAAGGGTGGTCAGGCCTTGGAAGGGGTCATCCATCAGTCAATTCCCTAGTGGATCATCCATATTCATGCTCTTCCTACAGCAGGGATGTTAATTTTGGTTTTCCATGTTCATTTCCCCGAGCTCCCGATCTAAAGTGAGTGGAGATCATCCCCTTTGCTCATTTTTATTTATATAGCATTTATATTTTTCTAGGATCTGCTCAGAGTGGATGGAGCTGCAAACCCTCAGGAGCACCTGGAGGGCTCTGGGAAGGTTTTCCCTCTCAGCAAAGCTGGGATTGGGGTCGGGCAGCTGCCAAGGGCACTGATAGAGCCCATCCCAGAGAGAAGAGATGGAAAAATACAGGGAATGAGCTGCTGAGCCCAACCCTGAGACTCCTGTGCCAATCCCCCTCCTAAACCAAGCCTAAAATGACAGGGCAGATCTGGGAGTTTATTGAGTTTATTGCCTTGGCTTTATAGAAAAATAAATTATTACCTGAGGCTGCCATTGCCTGCCTCAATCCCTGCCCCTCCTGGCGCTTCCAGATCTCCCAGGAGAAAATTCCCAGTTCCTTGCAATTGTTATCTTGGAGGGATGGTGGTTTCTCCACTCAGGTGTGCAATAATAACCTCTGAGTTTTTTATCAAAACAGTAAAATGGAACTTCTCCTTCTACTACTATCATTTTGAATTCCAGTTTTTTCAATTACATTTTGAATTCCAGTTTGAAACAAACTGGAATTTGTTTAACGGAAACTGAATGTGATAATGAGGAGCTGAGTGGGAAAAGAAACCCCCTGGGTGAAACAGAAGCAGTTTCAATCCTGGGTTTTTCTTTCAGATCTTCTGAAATAAAAGGGAAGGCAAGTGACAGCAGCTTCTCTCATGAAGAACAGGTATTTATGTGTCTACTAATAATTTATGGGATGGAAAATCAGGCACGTCCATCGAAAGGGAAGGTGAAGGAATGAGCTCCCACTCACTCCATGAGTTCACACCTTGCTGAACACATTTCCTTCCAAGCCTCTCTTTGTGTGTGTATAAACCTGATTTTTTAAACTGCAGTCACCTGGGGTTTAATGTTTCTGTGTCACATTCCCCTGTCCACAGCAGATGAAAATGTCCCCCTCAGACATTGCCACCAACTCAGCTCATTAATATTCATCATTACCTTTTGCATTCTGCCTTGCAATTAATTTCCAGCCCACATGAAAGCGCTTCTGTCTAAGCCCATTTAATTGGTTTTCAAGGTAGACATTCCCTGAGACATTTCTGCCACTTCCCTCCAAAATAATTCTGATTCCTTGAGTTCGCTTTGATAAATCTATTGGAAGAACAATCAAGTTGGATAGCGAGGTATCCTTTGGATAAATTCTCCTGTCAATGCTTTGCTGAGCTGCTGAAGAATGAAAAGATCTCAATTATTCTGTGTGTGGAAGGAGACTGCCTCAAAAACCTGGTTTGGCGGAAAAAAGTCTTGGCTGTACTGTCACCCACCGAGCAGGAGGGTTAAATGTTGTCTGAGTCACAGATTTTCCATAAAAAACTCTACTTAGATCCCAATCTGTGTTTGGAAAGAGAGCAGGAAGAAGGGAAGGGTTTGGGAGCAGCTCAAAGTGGAGCACGGAAAAGGCAGGAGATACCTCACCAGGAATAATCATGGAATAGGTTGGGTTGGAAGGGACCTCAAATCCCAGCCAGTGCCACCCCTGCCATGGCAGGGACACCTCCCACTGTCCCAGGCTGCTCCCAGCCCCAGTGTCCAGCCTGGCCTTGGGCACTGCCAGGGATCCAGGGGCAGCCACAGCTGCTCTGGGAATTCCAGCCCAGCCAGGAATTCCCAGTTCCCAATATCCCATCCATCCCTGCCCTCTGGCACTGGGAGCCATTCCCTGTGTCCTGTCCCTCCGTCCCTTGGAAATCCTCTCTCTCCACCTTTCCTGCAGCTCCTTCAGGCCCTGCAAGGCCACACTGAGCTCACCCCAAACTTCTCCTCTCCAGGGGAACATTCCCAGCTCTCCCAGCCTTTCCTCCCAGCAGAGCTGCTCCATCCCTGGGATCACCCTGGTGCCTCTGGACTTGCTCCACCAGCTCCAAATCCTTCCTGTGCCAACATTTTTGGGGGTCCCATGCACCCAGACCATCAAATTCCATCTCACCCTTGTTGTCTCTGCAGAATCTGAACCCTTCCCCTCAGTCCAAAGGGGATTCATCACTCCATGACCACTCCAGAGCCCTTTATCCTGACATTCCCCAGCCAAAAAATCAGGAGCATGCAATGTCACTCCTGGTGGCTCTCAGGAAGATTTATGGCTTTTGTTGTGCAGCTGGATTTGATAAATAACAACTTCAAATAAAAAAATATTGGCCAGACACTGCCTTGGTGTCAGGTTTGATTGAGGAGATGCCGATGAGAAGGGATTCTTGGGAAGAGATCCATCTCCTGGCACAGGGATGATGTGGAATCTATGATCCCTTGGGAACAGATCCATCTCCTGGCACAGGGGTGGTGCTGGATCCTGGATTCCTTGGGAACAGATCCATCTCCTGGCACAGGGGTGATGTGGAATCTATGATCCCTTGGGAACAGATCCATCTCCTGGATGGATCTTGGATCTCCTGGCACTGGATCTTGGATCCCTTGGGAACAAATCCATCTCCTGGCACAGGGATGGTGCTGGATCCTGGATCCCTTGGGAACAGATCCATCTCCTGGCACAGGGATGGTGCTGGATCCTTGATCCCTTGGGAACAGATCCATCTCCTGGCACAGGGATGGTGCTGGATCCTTGATCCCTTGGGAACAGATCCATCTCCTGGCACAGGGATGGTGCTGGATCCTTGATCCCTTGGGAACAGATCCATCTCCTGGCACAGGGATGGTGCTGGATCCTTGATCCCTTGGGAACAGATCCATCTCCTGGCACAGGGATGGTGCTGGATCCTTGATCCCTTGGGAACAGATCCATCTCCTGGCACAGGGATGGTGCTGGATCCTTGATCCCTTGGGAACAGATCCATCTCCTGGCACAGGGATGGCACTGGATCTTGGATCCCTTGGGAACAAATCCATTTCCTGGCACAGGGGTGGTGCTGGATCCTGGATTCCTTGGGAACAGATCCATCTCCTGGCACAGGGATGGTGCTGGATCCTGGATCCCTTGGGAACAGATCCATCTCCTGGCACAGGGATGGTGCTGGATCCCTGATCCCTTGGGAACAGATCCATCTCCTGGCACAGGGATGGTGCTGGATCCTGGATTCCTTGGGAACAGATCCATCTCCTGGCACAGGGATGGTGCTGGATCCTGGATTCCTTGGGAACAGATCCATCTCCTGGCACAGGGGTGATGTGGAATCCCTGATCCCTTGGGAACAGATCCATCTCCTGGCACAGGGACAGTTGGAAGGCTGGATGGAGCAGCACAGGATGGAAGGAGCAGCAGAACCAACGTTCTCCATGTACTGGCTGGCCATGGAGCGCTCCAAACCCAGATTTCTCCTTCCTCCGTGCCCAGTTTGGTGCTTGGTGGTGCCCTCTGCTCTCACCTTCTCTTCATCTCCTCATTTTTGGCTTCCAGAAACAACAGGAGAGAGCAGAGACAGAAACTGTGCCAGGAATGAAAGGAAAGAACCTGATCCAGACATCAGCCGGGCGGGGTTTTCTGGAAAATTCGTCTTTCAGGGAGCACATCCCATCTCCAGCTGTTGCTTTGGGATGGCTCTCCATGGAACAGGTCCTGCAATTCCCTTCATCATTTGGTTTTTATAAACGCTTCATCCATCCCTGCAAACGTGAGGTTTCCCAGAGCAGCTGTGGCTGTCCCTGCATCCCTGGAAGTGTCCAAGGCCAGGTTTGGAGCAGCCTGGGACAGTGGAAGGTGTCCCTGCTGGAAATGGATGATCCTTACAATCCCTTCCAACCCAAATCACGCTGGAGTTCTGGGATCAGGGCTTTGCCATGCCAGGTGTGTGTGAGCAGCCCTGATGTGACAAACCCATGAAAACAGGAATTTTTTGGGACTTGAGGTGGCTCATAAAGTTTGGAGAGTGGCAGCAACAGTAAACAAAATCGGTAATTTACTACAAATTTCCTTTCTCCTTATTTATTTCCTTTCCAAGTGTGTTCATTCCAAGTTACAACTTCTTTATTGAGCCCCGTGTGAATAAATTTTACACCCCAGCAAAAACGAATTCAAAGCCTGTGGCCTTCCCCAGGGAGCCCAGGCTGAGCATTTGCTGAATTGTTGGGATTATTGGGAAAATCTGACCGGGATTTGGCTGGAAATGCAGCAAAGGTTCCTGGAGCTCGCTGAGTGATTGTTGCAAAAATAATCCAGGTGGGGCATTCTGCTGAAGTGTTTGTTCGCTCCTAATTGTCCTACCCTTCTTCAGCTGGGTTTGATGAGATTTCTCTGCATAATTAAAAGGCCCTCAAGGAAAAGGAAAATAAAATAGTCAGCAAATTAATCTGTAGGACAAGGAAATGCTGATCATTCCTAGCACCTTAATTCATTTAAAATTCACTTTTCTTTAAGGTTTTCCCTTCATAACTGTGAGCTAATCAGAAACCACTTTAGTCTGGTATTAATGCACAAAGACTTTTAGCCCCATCCTGAATTTCTTAATATTTTAAGGAAATTTCCTCAAAATTAAGTTTAAAAATAATTGAAAAATTAGTTTTTTATTTCCTTCAATTTTAAGGCAGGGAGTGGTTGCTGTAGGAAGCACAGAGTGATGTGGAGGCTGAATCCTCTCTGCTGTGTCCTCAAACTTTGGGAAAACAACTGGATGGAAGCTGAGGGACTCTGGCCAGTGCTGCTGCTGCTGGCTGGCCATCCCACTGGGATGGGGTTTTTCTGGGATTTTTCTGGGATTGGGAACGAGTCTCGCAGGAAACCTTTTATTTCTTTGTTATTAAAACCAAAGTGCTGCTTATTTGGAGGGGAAATGGGATTTGAAATCACCGTCTCAGGATTGGAGGATCAGGATTAGATGAGATGTTGGGAATTGGGAATTCCTGGCTGGGCTGGAATTGCCAGAGCAGCTGTGGCTGCCCCTGGATCCCTGGCAGTGCCCAAGGCCAGGTTGGACACTGGGGCTGGGAGCAGCCTGGGACAGTGGGAGGTGTCCCTGCCATGGCAGGGGTGGCACTGGATGGGATTTAATGTTCCTTCCAACCCAAACCTCTGGGATTCTGGGATCCCCTCTCCTGAGGCTCCCCAGGCCACCAGGCAGGGGTGACATGGGGCAGGGGTGACATGGCACATGGGACTGGGATGTCCCCGTGGCTCCTGTGCAGGGGGTCAGAGATGGAGCTTGTGCAGATCAGAAGGACATGGGACGGTGGGAGCAAATCTCCCCAGGGAAGGATCTGGAGATCAGAGGGAGGGAATTGGCTGCAGGCTCTTCCCAGCACGGAATCCTCTTGGAAGTGTGTAGCAATGTCCCCCCTGTTAATGGGGTGACCAAATTACAAGGGAATTTCCAAATACTCTTTGGCTGCTAAAAAAGGCAAAGACCCCAGAAAGTTCTCCCCGAATTTGGTACAGGGACACCTCATGGGACCTTTTGGGCTTCACCTCAGACCTGGGGCTGCTCGATTGGACTGGGGACAGGAGATGCCCACCTGAGCCATTGGGTACAAAAAGCACAGAACAAAGGAATTAATCGCTTTTGTGGCGTGTCTTAGCGGGGCAAGCACCTCCTGCGCCTGGCACGGCTTTTCTCTGTAAAGAGCTTTGTTATTTTGTTTCTTATTAAACTTTTTCTGTTTCAAACACTGCCACAGGAGCCTCCTGTTCATTTTTAAGCCATCTGGGCTAGCTGGGCTACTCGGGGATGAAGGGATCGCTGAGAGCTGAAAAGACCTGGCTCTGAACCGAACCCCTTTAGAAGTGGCTTTGCCTTGACCTGCATCCCACTGAAGCTGAGGCCATTCCTTCACCAGAGAATGAAGGTCAAGGCAAAGCATCCAAAATCAGCCTCCAGTCAAATTCCCAATTATTGGGAATTCCCAGTTCCTTGGGAATTCGACTGGATGCTGATTATTCATTATTTAATAGCAAGTCAAAGCTTCTGGATGCAAGAAGGGAAGGTTTCATCACCGCTCACCAGGATATTATTCCTTACAATAAAAAGAGGATTTTAGGGTCGTGATTTTCCTTTTTCCCTTGCCTTGCCAACTTTAACCAGGAGCCAGCACAGTTCAACAATCCTGAGACTCTGAGAACTCTGGATTTTTATTGAGAATTTCAAGCTGTACTTTCAATTAAGCAAATTAACACTGAACACTGATTTGAAGACTTCAAACCTGGTATCAAATCTTCCTGGGTTGGTGCTTCTGCCCTTGACTAACAAAGGAATTTTGGTTGTGCTATTCTGCCCAGGTGGCTGCAAATTAAACTGATTTATTACCCCGTATTAATCAGCAGATAATTGCACCCGCTCTTTGGCAGCCAAAGGGATTCCTGGGGGCAGAAATTCCATGTTGGTATGGAGGAAAAGAGCCCCAAGCAGATGAAATAGTCATGGGCAGGCTGGGTTGGGCCCTTTCTTTGTGTTTTGTTCTGACATGGAGAGGTTTTGGGGTGAAAAGTGTTTTATTTTCTTTCTGGAAAGCCTTGTAGCCACTAAAGGTGCAAGAAATCACTGGCACGCTGTTAATGAGTGGTCAGGGAATAAAAAAGCTGCTGCAAGGGAAGAAATGTCTCCTAGCAGGACCTGGAATTGGCTGAGGAGCTTGTAGAGCTCAGCACTGAGCTGAGCTCATCCCTCTGCGTGAAGGGAGGTGCTGAGCCCCATTCAAATCAGAAACGCTGCCAAAATCCAAGCCGGGTTTCATCTCTGGAAATGCACATTCCGTGAGCTCAGAGCCCTCTGAACAATCCCAGGACGTTTTCCAAGGTGTTAACCACGCCGATTTCAGCTGCTGCCTTCATCAGAGAATTAAAGGAGATCAACGCCAAAAAGGCAGCGACCAACACTGAGGGCCGAGCGCCCACAAGGCCCAGAACGAGATTTGCATCCCCTCAGAGCTCTTCCCCACCACAACCTTGACATTTGAGATGGGTCAATAGATGTAAAATCCCATCGATTCATTCATTTTTTAAAAGCAAACTTTGCAAAGCAGCCGAGCTGCCTTTCTGAGGGAGCGGCGTCGTTAGAAAGGTTAATTGTTGTTTCAAGGCTCTGGCTGGGATCAATAGGACTGGGAGCTCCAAGGATTTTGTGGAGAAGCAGCTGGTGGCTGCAGCTCTCCCCGCTGGAGGTTTGTTCCTCAGGAAAACAAAGCAGGGGCTGTCCAGGGATTGGGGAAAGCTGGATCAAGCTCCTTGACAGGCGTGGAAAACAAAGGTAATGTTAATTTTGCAGAAGCCACAGGAGGTTAAAGGAGTCTCTGTTTACACGTGTAACACCCAGAGCTGCTGGAAAAGCTGCTGGTGGAGGTGACAGGGACAATCCCTCGGGAAAGAAGGGGCGGAGGAAGGGATTTCAGCTGCTCCTCCTGAGGGATGGGAATTGTGGCACAGCAGGTGAGGTCACGGCACCTCCCTCCTCACAGAGGGCCTGGAAGGGAACAGAAGCAGCAGGGCTCGCTCAGCACAGAATCAGGGAATTGTTTGGCTTGGAAAAGCCCTCTGGATCCTCAAGTCCAACCCTTCCCCAGCCCTGCCAAGGCACCAAGTGCCACATCCACAGGGATTTTAAATTCCCTCACGGGTGGGAGCTCCACCACTGTCCTGGGCAGCTGTGCCAGGGCTGGGGAACCCTTTCCATGAAGGAATTCTTCCCAATATCCAAATTAAACCTCCCGTGGCCCAGCCTGAGNGACATGGGGCAGGGGTGACATGGCACATGGGACTGGGATGTCCCCGTGGCTCCTGTGCAGGGGGTCAGAGATGGAGCTTGTGCAGATCAGAAGGACATGGGACGGTGGGAGCAAATCTCCCCAGGGAAGGATCTGGAGATCAGAGGGAGGGAATTGGCTGCAGGCTCTTCCCAGCACGGAATCCTCTTGGAAGTGTGTAGCAATGTCCCCCCTGTTAATGGGGTGACCAAATTACAAGGGAATTTCCAAATACTCTTTGGCTGCTAAAAAAGGCAAAGACCCCAGAAAGTTCTCCCCGAATTTGGTACAGGGACACCTCATGGGACCTTTTGGACTTCACCTCAAACCTGGGGCTGTTCGATTGGACTGGGGACAAGAGATTCCCACCTGAGCCATTGGGTACAAAAAGCACAGAACAAAGGAATTAATCGCTTTTGTGGCGTGTCTTAGCGGGGCAAGCACCTCCTGCGCCTGGCACGGCTTTTCTCTGTAAAGAGCTTTGTTATTTTGTTTCTTATTAAACTTTTTCTGTTTCAAACACTGCCACAGGAGCCTCCTGTTCATTTTTAAGCCATCTGGGCTAGCTGGGCTACTCGGGGATGAAGGGATCGGTAAGAGCTCAAAAGACCTGGCTCTGAACCGAACCCCTTTAGAAGTGGCTTTGCCTTGACCTGCATCCCACTGAAGCTGAGGCCATTCCTTCACCAGAGAATGAAGGTCAAGGCAAAGCATCCAAAATCAGCCTCCAGTCAAATTCCCAATTATTGGGAATTCCCAGTTCCTTGGGAATTCGACTGGATGCTGATTATTCATTATTTAATAGCAAGTCAAAGCTTCTGGATGCAAGAAGGGAAGGTTTCATCACCGCTCACCAGGATATTATTCCTTACAATAAAAAGAGGATTTTAGGGTCGTGATTTTCCTTTTTCCCTTGCCTTGCCAACTTTAACCAGGAGCCAGCACAGTTCAACAATCCTGAGACTCTGAGAACTCTGGATTTTTATTGAGAATTTCAAGCTGTACTTTCAATTAAGCAAATTAACACTGAACACTGATTTGAAGACTTCAAACCTGGTATCAAATCTTCCTGGGTTGGTGCTTCTGCCCTTGACTAACAAAGGAATTTTGGTTGTGCTATTCTGCCCAGGTGGCTGCAAATTAAACTGATTTATTACCCCGTATTAATCAGCAGATAATTGCACCCGCTCTTTGGCAGCCAAAGGGATTCCTGGGGGCAGAAATTCCATGTTGGTATGGAGGAAAAGAGCCCCAAGCAGATGAAATAGTCATGGGCAGGCTGGGTTGGGCCCTTTCTTTGTGTTTTGTTCTGACATGGAGAGGTTTTGGGGTGAAAAGTGTTTTATTTTCTTTCTGGAAAGCCTTGTAGCCACTAAAGGTGCAAGAAATCACTGGCACGCTGTTAATGAGTGGTCAGGGAATAAAAAAGCTGCTGCAAGGGAAGAAATGTCTCCTAGCAGGACCTGGAATTGGCTGAGGAGCTTGTAGAGCTCAGCACTGAGCTGAGCTCATCCCTCTGCGTGAAGGGAGGTGCTGAGCCCCATTCAAATCAGAAACGCTGCCAAAATCCAAGCCGGGTTTCATCTCTGGAAATGCACATTCCGTGAGCTCAGAGCCCTCTGAACAATCCCAGGACGTTTTCCAAGGTGTTAACCACGCCGATTTCAGCTGCTGCCTTCATCAGAGAATTAAAGGAGATCAACGCCAAAAAGGCAGCGACCAACACTGAGGGCCGAGCGCCCACAAGGCCCAGAACGAGATTTGCATCCCCTCAGAGCTCTTCCCCACCACAACCTTGACATTTGAGATGGGTCAATAGATGTAAAATCCCATCGATTCATTCATTTTTTAAAAGCAAACTTTGCAAAGCAGCCGAGCTGCCTTTCTGAGGGAGCGGCGTCGTTAGAAAGGTTAATTGTTGTTTCAAGGCTCTGGCTGGGATCAATAGGACTGGGAGCTCCAAGGATTTTGTGGAGAAGCAGCTGGTGGCTGCAGCTCTCCCCGCTGGAGGTTTGTTCCTCAGGAAAACAAAGCAGGGGCTGTCCAGGGATTGGGGAAAGCTGGATCAAGCTCCTTGACAGGCGTGGAAAACAAAGGTAATGTTAATTTTGCAGAAGCCACAGGAGGTTAAAGGAGTCTCTGTTTACACGTGTAACACCCAGAGCTGCTGGAAAAGCTGCTGGTGGAGGTGACAGGGACAATCCCTCGGGAAAGAAGGGGCGGAGGAAGGGATTTCAGCTGCTTCTCCTGAGGGATGGGAATTGTGGCACAGCAGGTGAGGTCACGGCACCTCCCTCCTCACAGAGGGCCTGGAAGGGAACAGAAGCAGCAGGGCTCGCTCAGCACAGAATCAGGGAATTGTTTGGCTTGGAAAAGCCCTCTGGATCCTCAAGTCCAACCCTTTCCCAGCCCTGCCAAGGCACCAAGTGCCACATCCACAGGGATTTTAAATTCCCTCACGGGTGGGAGCTCCACCACTGTCCTGGGCAGCTGTGCCAGGGCTGGGGAACCCTTTCCATGAAGGAATTCTTCCCAATATCCAAATTAAACCTCCCGTGGCCCAGCCTGAGGCCGTTCCCTCTCCTCCTGTCCCTGTTCCCTGGGAGCAGAGCCCGACCCCCCCGGCTGTCCCCTCCTGGCAGGGAGTTGTGCAGAGCCACAAGGTCCCCCCTGAGCCTCCTTTTCTCCAGGCTCAGCCCCTTCCCAGCTCCCTCAGGAATTCTCCAGCCCCTTCCCAGCTCCCTCAGGGATTCTCCAGCCCCTTCCCAGCTCCCTCAGGAATTCTCCAGCCCCTTCCCAGCTCCGTACCCTTCCCCAGACACGCCCCAGCCCCTCCACGTCCTCCTTGTCATGGGAGGCAAAGAACCTCGACATACCTGAGCTTTTTCCTCAATTTTCCCACGTCCAGCAAGGGCTGTAGATTCTCCTCATCCCTCCCTTTGCTGCTGAAATATTTACAGGAATATTTTTAAAGTCCTTGATGGAAGTATCCAGATTAAATTCCAGCTGGGCTTTGCCCTTCTGATTTCCCCCTGCTTCACCTCCTGACATCCTTGTCCTCCTGACTTACCTGCCCCGTCTTACAGAGGTTAAAAACCCAATATTCTGATTATTTTATGCTGTTTACACAGCCCATGGCCTCAGTGTTCAGGAGAATTCCATCCTGGCTCTGGGTGGAAAACGGGACACGATTTCCTGGAGCTCAAAGGAGTGCTGGCTGCAGGATGGAAGTCACTCGTAAATGAATGAACTCTGAGGGGAGAAAAGCAAAATTTTTTTCTCTCCTTTGCATAGGAAGAAATGGAGACTCAAAGAGATCCCAGGAAAAGCATTCCCTGATTTTGGGTGCTGTTTTTGGGATGTCCTGGCTCTGGTTTAGTTCCTGTGCTCAGGGCTCAGCTCTTGCTGATCCCTTCCCCTCCCTCAGTGTCAACTCCAGGAGAAAAACATTTTGAGAATTCCAAAATTTCGGTGCTAAACCACGACAGGAATTTTGTTCTGAACACAAGTGTGACTCTCTGAAAAGATGAAAATTAATTAATTATAAAATTAATGCCAGCAAAGCAGGAAGAGGAGATTCTGAGAGACCCCCCAGTCCAAAGCAGCCTCATGGAGCTGTTCCTTTGTCACCCTCCCACCATGGGGCCAATGTTGGAGTGATCCCAAAACTTTTCATCCCAGGAATTCCTCTCTGAGCATCCCTTTAGCCAGGAATCCAATCTCTTCCCTTCGCACTCTGATCTCACTGAGCTGCAATGATACAAAAGCTCCATTTGCCTGAGCTAATCTAAATAATCAGAATTATTTAACACCATTTTTCTCTCTAGACTGAGCACGTCCAGTAAATTTCTATCCCCAGCTATCTCCCAAGGACAACCTGATGAAAGCTCCTGGATTCCAATCATTGCTAATGCCCATTGAAACCTCAAATAAAAGATTTAATTAGATATTGCTGATTAGAACCAGTTCTGGTGTCCCTGCCTTTATCCCCTTTCCCTTGGGATTTAACAGTAATTTGTATTTTAATAGCCCAATATTGTCCTCTTTTACAGCTCTATAAGCTCTGCTCGGATTTTAGCCATCCCCCTTGGACGGCAAGAAAAATCCCACGGGATTGTCACCATTCAGACATTCCGTGGATTTCTCTCCTGGTCCAGGATCTCCAGCTGCCCCAGGAATGCTCTGGGTGAAGATGGAACCTTCCCAGTAATCCCAGTTGTTCTCTGTAGGAGTGAATGGGCTGATCCTGGAACCATGGAACCATGGAACCACGGAACCGTGGAACCGTGGAATCGTGGAACCATGGGACCACGGGATCCTGGAACCATGGAACTGTGGAATCATGGAAACATGGAACCACGGAACCACGGAATCATGGAACCGTGGAACCATGGGATCCTGGAACCATGGAACTGTGGAACCACAGAACCATGGAACCATGGAACCACAGAACCATGGAACCACGGAATCATGGAACCATGGAACCACAGAATCATGGAACCGTGGAATTGTGGAACCATGGAACCATGGGATCCTGGAACCATGCAACTGTAGAATCATGGAACCATGGAATCATGGAACCATGGGATCCTGGAACCATGGAACCATGGAACCATGGGATCCTGGAACCGTGGAATCACAGAACCATGGAATCACAGAACCATGGAATCTTGGGATCCTGGAATGGTTTGGGTTGGAAGGGATTTTAAGGATCATCCAATCCCACTCCCTGCCATGGCAGGGACACCTCCCACTGTCCCAGGCTGCTCCCAGCCCCAGTGTCCAGCCTGGCCTTGGGCACTGCCAGGGATCCAGGGGCAACCACAGCTGCTCTGGCAATTCCATTCCAGCCAGGAATTCCCAATTCCCAATATCCCATCCATCCCTGCCCTCTGGCAGTGGGAAGCCACTCCCTCTTGATCCTTTGGGTTTTCCTCACTTCTCTCCTTTCAGTTGTCCGTATTTTTTCCTCTGGACAATTTCCATGCCCGGATATCTCAGGGTGCTGCCACTGCCAGGACAGGCCTGCCCCATTCCTGGCTCTTTCCCCTCTCCCTTTAGCTCCCGTATTTTCCTTCCCTCTTCCTGGTCCCCTGGTTCATGCACCTCCAATGTGGAATATTTTGTTTTCTCTTTATTTTCACCTCTCCCCTCTCTCTGTCGGCTTCCAGCCCACTCTGCATTCCCCTCCTGCCTTCCAGGCAGGAACAGAAAGCTGGGATTTGCTGTGGGAATGTTTTAGGGGCTTCTCTGGAGCTAAAAACGGGACCCAGCATCTTCCCACTGCCTCAGACTGGAGGTGGGACAGACACATCCATGAATAATCCATTCCCCCAAGACTTGGATGCTAACTTTGGGAATTCCCAGCTCCGGGATGGCCTGGAAGCCCCATTTTTTGGGTGTCACCGTGCACAGAAGGTGAATTATTCCCTTCAGTGCACACCTGAGCTGAGCAGCAGCTCTGCAGGGCTTTGGGAGCGGCTGGGGGTGGGAAGAGTGGGATTTTAGGAGCTGCCTCAGGCGATGTCACCGGGAAGTGACTGCAGCTGAAAGTGGAGCAGAAAACACGATGGGACTTGGCCACTGCACACGTCCGGGATCATCTTTTCTCCTGGCATCCTCAGCCTGCACCTTGTCCATGTTTCCTTCCAGCTCATTAAAGGAACATCTGAGCTCTGTCCTTGTCCAAGTCCGTGTTATCCATCCAAAATCCACGGCTGCACCCGAGGTGGGGGTTTCCCTCCCTAATTCCAGTTTAATAAGCAGCTTCCACTGAGTTCCTACTACAATTCTATGGATTTAGACAATCTTAATTATGTTCAGGAAGGAAAAATCATTAATTTGTGGTTTGACCACAGCACTTAATCAGTTTGCACCAATTAATTCCCAGTATTTCCACTATGATTACACATTCTAAAAAACCAGTTAATTTTATGTATGAATATATATTCCCAGACCTGCCATTCCTGGTAAAACAAAGGAATATATTTATATACTCCCCAGCCTGGCTGAAGTGTCTCCGAGTGAGGAATATGCTGAGTTTATAACTGTCTGCAGTGAAATTCCTTTGGGAAACAGCTCGGAGAGAAGTGTGGAATCATCAGCTGCCTCCAAGGCTTGTAAACGTGTCACCTTGTTTTCCAAGGCTTGTCTTACTGACACAGGAACAAAGCAGCAGCTGGGGAAATGAAATATTTCCCTCCCACATGGATATTGCTTTGGAAAATTGAGATTTCACCAGTGATGCCATGTTATCAAACAGTTAGCACAGGTCAGTGTGGGATCGTTGCTGAAGAATTGGTTGAAAAAGTAACGTTTTTCTACAAATATTCTACGTGGCAAAGTAGGCACAGGAGGATTTTTTGGCCAAAAAGCCTTGAAGAAATTGGATTTTTTCCACAAATAGGCTGTCTCCAAAATGATTCTCTCCTGGCTAATTGGTGGGCATTCCAGGTAAATGGGTGTGTGAGGAGGAAGGAGCTGAAAACTGGAAATAGGTTAGATTAGATGGGATATTGGGAATTCTTGGCTGGGAGGGTGGGGAGGGGCTGGGCTGGAATTGCCAGAGCAGCTGTGGCTGCCCCTGGATCCCTGGCAGTGCCCAAGGCCAGGTTGGACACTGGGGCTGGGAGCAGCCTGGGACAGTGGGAGGTGTCCCTGCCATGGCAGGGGTGGCACTGGCTGGGATTTAAGATCCCTTTAATCCAAATTATTCTGGGATTCTCTGCTGATCTGTGCTGTGTCCATTGCAGAGCAGCTCCTTCTCCTTTGGATTTATGGCACCTTCAGGTCTCCAGAAAAGACCAAGAAAGAGACTCAAAATCGAGGAACCCCCAGATCACGGAAAGACTTTCTGGAGGATCACCCAGGTTTCCTTTGCTTCATTTCTTTCCATTATTTCCTTTTTATTTACCACAAATTTTTCCGGTCATCTCTGCCTTCACCGTGTTGTGGACAATCCCAGCCTAAAGCAAATCTGACCGAGGCCTAGACACACTAAAATGGTACAAAATACAAATAACCTGTTGTCCCGGTTTAGGGCAAACCCAGGGCACTTTTATAAAAACTACAATTTTTCCCCTCAGAGATAGCAAATCCGTCATATCTGTCCTTGTTTTTCTGTGTGCACTTCAGGAATACTTTAAATCATTCCTGAATTCCCGCTAACCTGGTGGTTTCTGTGGCAGGCAGGCTGAGGCTGCAGCACCACAGCTGTGCAAGGCAAGCGTTGCATTTTGGGCTGAATTCCAGCAGGTTTGTGTCACTGTTGAGCTAGGAATGAGAACGAAGGACTCAATTCCTCAGAAGGCGAAGAAAGCGATTTAATGAAAATCGCACGCGCCTTTTGTAACAGGACTCGCTAAGCTAAGACCTGATTGGTCTTATGTCAGGTTTTGGTCCCCCGGCAAGAGAGGGAACCCACCCCCTGGCCCCTTGGAGGAGATTCCCTTGTGAGTTCTGGGCCAAGGATGAAAATCGAGCCAGATTCTGAGATTTCTCTGTCTTCGGTCTATTGTTTATTCTTTTTCTTATCTTGAGTTCAGCACGCCGTCTGCACACCAGACTGAGCGTACAAGAAACAAGGCACAAAATGGAGCCCAAACACCCAAAACCAAGGACTTTTAAAGCTGATTAATCCAATTACCTTCTAACACACACTCTGTTTCTACTTTTCTACCAATAACTCCTATTGATCTATTCACATAACACCCATACTACTGCTTTCTCTAACCAATGACTTTGTGCCACCAGCACTGCAGAAAATGGAGCAGAAGAAGAACAAGAAGGAGAGGAGACAACGCCCAGAATCCTCCATCTTGTCCCCTATCCACTCTCATATTAAAATCCTAAAACCCTAAATTCTTCACCCTGTGACAAACTACTACTACATAACTACTGCCTAGCTCACACCTGTGTGCTCCAACTCATCCCAGAGCCTTGGGAACTTTTTCCAGGGATGAAGGTTAAAAGCAGTGTTCTGCTGGGGATCAGGGCTTCCCAAAACAGGCAGAGAAACATTCCCTGTGCCCTGGGTTCCAACAGTCTTAGATAAAGCACCTCTCGCCCCATTGGTAAATTAAGAATAACACACTCCAAGGACAACCACCATAAACAATGGCTACAGAGAAAAGATAACAACAGTTTATAATTCCTTTCTTCTAAGTTCCCAGGCTACGTTCTCTCTGTTCCTTCTTCGGCTGAGCTGAGAATATCCACAGGTTTGTCATGGCTCGATCCAAGTGGAAAATGCATCCAGAGCCGTGCTTGGGGGATGTTTTATTCATGAGGCCTCTGCTGCTCCGAGGCACAGCAAAGGTGCCTCCCCCCCACGGATAAACACATTCTGCCTCCTCTGAAAGGTTTGTTGGGAGCTCTGTTCTTTCCTTGCCTTCCCTAAAGGTCTCTCATCCAACCCCTCTCCCGGGAGATGCCACAATCCGAGCTTTCAGCTGAGGCAGCAGTAAATTCCAGCTTTTCTTGCAGCATTTGCAGGACTTCGGGTTCATTGCTCCAGGTTCGTTGCTCGGGGGCCTTCAGAGGATTTGCACGTTCTTCACCACGTGCTTTGCTTCCAGCCTGGAAAAGTGAGTGATTCCTGAGTTCTGGGGCTGGATCTGTGTGCTGAGCTGAGCTGGGAGTGCTGCCAGGAGTTTGGTGGGATCTGGGTTGGAATAAGTGGAATAAGCCCCACCAGGAAGGCATTCAAAGGCAGCTGGAAAAGTCCAGCTCTCAGAGCCCTCTGCAAGGCAGGAGCTCCAGGAGAGCTTTGGACAGAGAGGGGAGGGGTTTGGAGAACCATAGAATATCCAGAGTGGGAATGACACCTTGAGAAGGCTGACCTAGAACAGAAGCTAGGCAGGGTTAAAGAATAAAGCAGGGATTTATTCAAAGGATTTCCTCCATGGATCCACCTTGGGCAGCACAAGAGCCCAGCCAGGGCTGCACCCAAGATGAACCAAAATGGTCCCAAAATGGACACCGGGCACGGGCTCTGGCACTTTTATCAGTTCTGCTCCATTTGCACATTGGAGTTCATTGTCCAATTCCAGCTTTAGCCCATCAAGTCCCATCCTGCTTGTTTTTCTCTCTTCAGCCCACGTTGTTTGTGCTCCTGGGCCTGAGATTTGGATCATTTGTCCTTGGTCCCCAGCTGGAGAAGGAATTGTTTTGTCTCCCTGCTCTGTGCAGAGAGCTCACCATCCCATAATATGAAGCTCAGACCCACACACTAAAGCAACACAGAATCTGAAAATATAAAAGTTAAAACCTGAGGCATCAGGAAGGGACCACAGGGATTATCCAGCCCAGCTCCTGGCCCTGCACAGACATCCCAACAATCCCACCTGTTCCTGGAGCGTTTTCCAAACACTCCTGGAGCTCTGGCAGGTTTGTGGATTAAGGCCTCCCCCTTGTCTCCTCTCATTGATTTGGGTCCTCCTGGATTTCCCTGGATCATCCTGCTCTCTCCTTCCTCATTCCCTCTCCTGCCTGGTTTCGGTGTCCACACTGACTTGGAGGAGCATCTCCTTTTGGAACCATCTGTTGGGTCAGCACTTGGTTTTTTCCCTGTTTGCAGAATCCTGGAATTATTTCTTTTGGAAAAGCCCTCCCAGCCCATGGAGTCCCAGCTGTGCCCGTGCCCAGCCCAGAGCTCTGAGTGCCACCTCCAGGTGACACCTCCAGGGATGGGCACTCCAACCCTCCCTGGGCAGTTCCAAGGCCTGAGCACCCTTTCCATGGGGAAATTCCTGCTGGTGCCCACCCTGAGCCTGCCCTGGCCCAGCCTGAGCTTTAATCAGGGTTGATCCCCCAGTTCTCTGGACTCACTAAAATCCCTTTGCCAGACAGAAGCAGGACTGAGATGATTTGTGGGATAAACCATCTCTTGCCTCATCTGTCTCAGAGAAACGGGATCTACACAAAGGGAAGGGCAGGAAAAGCAGAAATAATAGGATTATTAAAATTCCAGGGTGCAAACTGCATATTTTTTTTTTTCTGGGGGAAAAAAAAAACAACCCTGCAAAACACTGGGACATTGTGAGACCACAGAATTAATAGGGAATATCCTTATTAAATGAAGGAATTTATGGAAGACCACAGCACTGAGCAAATTAAAACACATTCCGAGCTAATCACGGAGTTGTGTGGAGAGCATGAAATTAATCAGGGGCTTGGACTGGGAAACACTGCGAAAGGAAACGAGGAAAAGGGAATCCTGGCTGCTCCCGGGACTGCCTGGAGCTGTCCCTGCCCAGGGAGCCGTGGGACAGGAGTCAGCAGAAGGAGTGACCTTCATTAGCCCAGTGCTGACTGGGCATTCCCGGGGCTGCTCTCCAACATCTCACGGAGAGAAATGTCAGGGAAAAACCTGTGCTTGGAATAAACAGAGATTCCCAGCCTGTGGGAACGGGCTGGGTTCAGAGGAGGGTCCTGGCAGCCTCTGAATGACAGAATTTGCACTTTATGGCTGACTCCCTGGCACGTTATTGACTCCATTTAACCCCCAGCTCTCAAAGGGAAAAATGGGTGGAATAATTCTCTTTTTTTTTTACCAGATTCTGTGCTATCCTTTGGGCTTGACAGCATTTCAGTGCAGCAATAAATGGTTTTCCTTTTTGTTTTCCTTGTACGGGGCACACAGAGAAATTCCTTGTCTCGGGGAATAAATAATTGTCAGGTTTGCTTTTCTCTTGCCTGACCATTGATGTGGAGTCATTTTAGGGTGGCAGAAATGGCCCTGTCTTGCTGCCAGCACCACACAGAGCTCCCTGGGATGCAGAGGTTCTGTTGGGAATCTCTCTGGGATAAATCCATGGGAATTAGAACATGGATCATCCTGTTCATTGAGGTGCGTGGTTGTAAGGGGGAGGAGAAGTCTCCTAAAAATTTTATTCTAATTCTTATTACTCTTACTTACTATTAATAAATTTTTCTTGATACCCTTTTAAAGTTTTGAGCCTGCTTTACCTTTCTCCTAATCCTATGTCACAACCAAAACCAAGTACTGAACCAACACTAAACCCACAACAAGGTGGCAATGCAATTATTGCTGACAGGGAAGGAAATTTATTCTGGAATTTATTCCAGCTGAGGTGCACAGTCCGAGGACAAGGGAAGGGGAGCTGCCTGGGGAGAATTGCTGCAGGTGAATCCCAAAAAATGGTATCAGGGCTGCGTGTCAGGATGAGGGAATGGAAGTGGAAACCTCCCGGAAGGGATCTGGCAAAGGAAATGCTGGAATCTCCCAGGATATCGGGGTTGTGTCCAGATCACTGCCTGGAACAACTGGAGTTATTCCACAGGTTTGTGTTGTGCATTTGATTCCTCACTTTCCGTGGAGATTTGGAGCACAAAACCCTTTTTATGGAATTCTGTCACCCTTGAAGGCTGCAAAGGCTTCTCTGTCTTCCCTATTCCCAGTGAGTAGGTCACAGATGGTGGTGGCAGATCTTGGACAAATCATGGAATAGTTTGGGGTGGAAGGGACTTTAAATTTATTTCATCCCACCTTTTCCCATGGGCAGGGACACCTTCCTCGATCCCAGGTTGCTCCAAGCCCCATTTAGAGACAAGCAATTTTCCTAAACCCCTCTCCAAGCACAAACCCAAAACACTGCTGAGTTTTAAAACTTCTTTATGCAAAAATATGGATCAGTAATTTAAAATCGTAGCTTTGCCCATTTTATTTCTTCCACAGAAACCAGAATTTTAGGAACAGCAGAAAAATGAAGGGTGAAGGAAGCAGAGTTCCATGGATGACGAGTACCCCTGGATTTTCAGGGATTCCTCATGAGATTTTTCTGGAACTGACCCCTCCCCAAGATGCACATTAAGGACAGAATGATGGGAGTATAAAGATGTGGGTGAGTCATGGAATTATCAGGGATGGAAAAGCCCTCCATGATCGAGGCCAACCCTTCCCCAGCCCTGCCCAGGCCACCACTGCTCATGTCCCCAAGTGCCACATGCACAGGGATTTAAATCCCTCCAGGGATGGGCACTGCAACCCTCCCTGGGCAGCTGTGCCAGGGCTGGGGAACCCTTTCCATGAAGGAATTCTTCCCAATATCCAAATTAAACCTCCCCTGGCCCAGCCTGAGGCCGTTCCCTCTCCTCCTGTCCCTGTTCCCTGGGAGCAGAGCCCGACCCCCCCGGCTGTCCCCTCCTGGCAGGAAATTGGAGCATTTCTTATTCCCATTTTTCCAAGCTCCCTGTTTCTCAGACAGATCCCAGTTTATGATCTCCAAGCCCTCCTGGAACCAGCAGCGCTGTTCTGTGAGCACTTTCAGCCTGGCACAAACACGAGGCTGCCTTTCATCATGGAAAATGTCTCATCTCTCTCTGCTCAGTGCCATTTTTATCTCCCTGAATGTTTTATTTTGCAGCCTGGGCTGTTGCATCCGATGGCAGAACAGCTGCTCAATTATTTCCTGCTGTCAGCAGCGATATGAAGGGATTCAGGAGCTGGACATAAAACAAAATGTGGACAATGCAGGACTTGGCTCATTTGTGTAGAGCACGCTAAGAACGAGCCCCAGCTGCACTGAGCTGTTAATTTAAGTTATTTTAATGAGGAGAGGGCAGAAAGGACCTCAGGTGCAGCACAAATGTGGGAAAAGACCTCCCCCAGGTGATGCCAATGTTTGGTGGCCTCAGAGCTTCCACCTGGAGCTTCACCCTGTGCTGGTCACGGCCTCACCTGGCTCTGGTTTGGCAATTTTGTCTGGCTTTTAGCTTGCTCCCTCCCAAATCCCACAGGAATTCCTCTGAAAAGGCCAAGCAGGAGAGGTTGGGAAGTGGGAGAAGAGCAGGGTTGGCTCTGATGGGATCAGGGGCAGCTTCTTGTCATCTCTGCAGGTTTGCTCTCTTGGTGCTTCTGCACTTTTTTCCATATTTTTGCCAGTGTGTTCTTATCAGTGACTAGCTAAAATGCCTGTTAGGAATGAAAATGCAAACAGAATTTGATTATCTTCCATAGTTTCCCTCATGGAAATTGTCAGGAGCTTGCAAAAAACTCCTGAGTAAGGGAAGTCCTGGATTTAAAAGATTCTGATGTGCTGCTTGTGTTTTTCGGCTGCTCTGAACACAAAGATTTAAAAACATAAAGCTACCTAAAAGCATAATGTTTAAAAACCATAAAGCTACCTAAAAAATTCTCTTTAAAAAAAAAAAAAACCACAAAAAATCGATTTTCATTTCAATTTTTGCAGTTTCCACCCACAGAAGTTAAATTGCAGATCAATGGGGTTTAATTGGCTCCTGCTCACCTTGGAGCTTCTGTTTCAGGCAGGCAGAAAGATTTGTAAAAACTCAAATTCTCCAAGGTGGGGCCTGTTCCTGATTCCTCTGGAGAGGCTCATGAGTGGTGAGAGGTGAAAAAGGAGGAATCTGGTTGTGTTTTGATGCTGGGGTGTCCATGAACCAGGAATTTTTGGGACAAATATCCATCTTTGTGCAGGATGTGTCCCAGATTCTTCTGCAGGGAGGTACAAAGCATTGGCTGGACTTGGAGCGTGGATTTTAATATCAGAGGAGAAGGAAAGTTCTTTACTCAGAGGGGCTGGGCTGGAATTGCCAGAGCAGCTGTGGCTGCCCCTGGATCCCTGGCAGTGCCCAAGGCCAGGCTGGACATTGGGGCTGGGAGCAGCCTGGGACAGTGGGAGGTGTCCCTGCCATGGCACGGGTGGCACTGGCTGGGATTGAAGGTCCTTCCCAACCCAAACCATTCCAGGATTGTGTGATATCAAATCCAGGATCAGATCAGCAGCTCCCGATTGTCTCTTTTAAAGTGGAAATTCAGTATTTTTGAACTTGACGGGAAGATTTCAGAAATGGTGGATTCAGCCTTTGCTGCTCCTTTTTGGGGATGGTTCTGTGCAGGGCTGGGGGTTGGGCTCGAGGGTCCCTGAGGGTCCCTTCCAACCCAGCTGATTCCGGGATTTTGAATGGAAATCAGGGATTTTTGGAATGCTAGAAAGGCCAGAGGTGGGATTTTGGGGCTTCCTCTCCTGGCGTGGTCCCACCCCAGGAGCTGCTCAGGCTGAGTTCTGGGACTTTCTGGGATCTCAAAGTAGAAAATTGTGAAAAATTCTGGACTCCAAGTCCAAAGCAGAATCCCGAAGATTTTCCTGGGGGGAAGCTGCAGCCGAAGGTGAGGCTTTGGTTGCTCTGAATCCACCCTGAGCCTGCAGCTGCCCCCAGAGGTGCCCTGGGTTTTAAGTCTGCTCACAAAATACTCCTCAAGCTCCACCAGATGAGGATTTATTGCTCTTGGCTCGTGTTCCCACCAAGAAATGCAGGATGGATGGGAATCTCTGCATCTCACAGCCCCACAGGAACGTTTTTGCCCAAGATTTTTCATGACACCCCTCATTTCTCTCCATGAAGAATATTCCCCCCCTGCAACATTAAAAATTAAAATTCATTAGCTCAGGCACCCATTCAATTATCAATATTTCCTCTGCCTGAATTGCTGATTGTTTGGATTTTTGTGGGGAACCAGCAGATATTCCATTCCCCACTTCCCAGAATTCCCTGTCCATGTGGTTCCATTACAATCCAGTTTTTGTGCCCCATTTGTCACCATGGGAACAGCTTTGAGATCCCACACCTGGGCTGTGGCATTAATGAATAAATAAGGGGGAAAGAGCACTGATGACAAAAAAAAAAAAAAAAGGCATTCAAAAGCTCTGCAATCAGCAGAGATAACAACAGAAAAATGCATGACGGATAATAAATGAGAAAATTCTCGTCTGGAAAACTCAGCCCAGGTTCCTGTGCGGGAATCCAAGAGGAATTTTCATGAGGAGAAAAATAGCTGCTGATCAGATCTTCATTTAAAGGCTGAATTCTTCTAACATTTACCCAAAATCAGCTTCCAAAGTCTCCCAAAGGAAAACATAAACCTGGAAATGACCAGGAACAGAAATATTTTCCTTTCCCCACTGCACTTCTCAATACTTAATTTTGTTATTATTATTTGATGAAGTGAAGAAGCCAAGGAGGTGCCTCAGGCTCATCTCAAAGAGGTTTTATTAAGATCAGATTTCCCCTGGTTGGGAATGTGTCCCTGATTATGGCAGGGGTTGGAACTGGGTGGGCTTTGAGGCCCTTTCCAATCTATTCTGGGATTTTAGGGTTCCCTGCTGTCCCTCCAGCCTAGACCTGTTCCTTCTGCCTGTCATTCCAAAGTCCAGCATCCAGTGTGGGGCTCACCACAGGGAATCAGCCCCTTTTCCCAGCTCTTTTTAGGGATTTAAATCAAAATCTGCATCCAGAAGTTAGGCAGGATAAACCATGAGCTAAAATATTTGGCTGTCATGGCAAACTCCAGTTGATGTCCCTTGGGAAGTGGCAGGGATTTCAGGAAAACTTTGATGCCGGCAATTCTGAAACTCCAAGATGCCAAAGCAGAGAACAGGAGAGCAAAAGGAGCTTCCAAGATTCCGGAATAAGCACCGAGAGTGTGGTGGAATTCTGTCTGCCCTGTGTTTCATTAACAGTTGGTGCCGGGATTTTTGTGGAACAGACAAGAGTGGGAACGCTCCTCCTGGGCCCTTTGGAGGGGGTTCCCCTGGGAGTTCTGTGCCAGGGATGAAAAACCAGCAGGACTCTCGATTTCTCGCTCTTCAGACTGTTGTTTATTTTTCTCTTATCACAAGTTCAGTGTCTGCACACCAGACTGAGCGTACACGAAGCGAGGCACAAAATGGAGCCCAAACACCCAAAACCAAGGACTTTTAAAGCTGATTAATCCAATTACCTTCTAACACACACTTTGTTTCTACTTTTCTACCAATAACTCCTATTGATCTACTCCCGTAACACCCGTGCCACTGCTCTCTCTAACCAATGACTTTGTGCCACCAGCACTGCAGAAAATGGAGCAGAAGAAGAACAAGAAGGAGAGGAGACAACGCCCAGAATCCTCCATCTTGTCCCCTATCCACTCTCATATTAAAATCCTAAAACCCTAAATTCTTCACCCTGTGACAAACTACTACTACATAACTACTGCCTAGCTCACACCTGTGTGCTCCAACTCATCCCAGAGCCTTGGGAATTTTTTCCAGGGATGAAGGTTAAAAGCAGTGTTCTGCTGGGGATCAGGGCTTCCCAAAACAGGCAGAGAAACATTCCCTGTGCCCTGGGTTCCAACAGTTGGGATTAATGAGGATCAGGTGTCCAGGAGCTCCTGCTCCAACTATCCCAATGTCCAGCCTGGCCCTGGACATCCCCAGGGATCCAGGGGCAGCCACAGCTGCTCTGGCAATTCCAGCCCAGCCAGGAATTCCCAATTCCCAATATCCCATCCATCCCTGCCCTCTGGCAGTGGGAGCCATTCCCTGTGTCCTGTCCCTCCATCCCTTGTCCCCAGTCCCTCTCCAGCTCTCCTGGAGCCCCTTCAGGCCCTGCAAGGGGCTCTGAGCTCTCCCTGGAGCCTTCCCTTCTCCAACATTTGGGATATCTCTCTATTGGTATTCCAGGGAAGCAGTGAACTCTCATGGATTTTCACTTTTCCATGCTTTTTGGATGAGGAAAAGAGCAGGCGTGACCTTCAGCTCTTGTAGGGAAAAGCACTTCCCTCAAATATTTCAAGAGAATATACCAAGGGAATGCTGAGTGCTGAATTATCAGTGCTGGACAGAGGGAATTCTGCAATCCACAGGCAATTATATCAATCAAATATGCAAATATCCATTTTTTATGCTTCCCTTTAAAGAATCTATGATCCATGGATCCTCCTGGGAATCCTATCACGGAGAGAGGAAATGGAACTTTAGTTCCTCTCACTTTACACTTGATTTCTTTTGAAAACCTCTGATTTTTTTTCCTCCTGAGGGTTCATTTTTCTTGGATTTCTTGTGGATTTTTTTCCCAGCTTCCACAGAGACTCCACGCTCTGCCAAAGCCTCATTCTGAGCTCCCCTGCCAAGTGCCCTTGGATAAAGGAATTTGGGATTTTAACTGGAAAGGCAACTCAAAAATTCATTCTTTCACTTCCTAACTCCTTCCTCACCCTTCAATCAATTCATTTCCTCCTCCTTATCAAGAGGTGCCCCAGAAATCCAGGAATTTTTAATTGCTAGGAATTTTTAATAACTCTAATTTGGCCTAAAAATCTGTTGGTGATGCAAGTGAAGGCTTGGAATTTTCAGGGATTTGGGGTGAGAGGAGCGTTCCCATCTCTCAAATATCCTGACATGGATCTTGGAAAGGTCCCACTCCCTAAATTGCCTGGAAGGGACCAGCTGAGACCTTTTGTCCATAAATTTTGAGGGCAGAATCTGGCTCTTCCCAATTTTTTTCAGATTAAGAAATTAAGAAACAGGAAAACCACCTTGATTTCTTCCCTATTTTAATTTCACGGCATTTTTTTTTTTCAAGGAGTCATTTTTCCTTACAGTTCTAAATTATCTTTTTGGCATTAATTTTTGCAGGTCCAGTACATCAGAAATCAAAACTTTCCACTCTTCACAACATCAAATTCATCTAAATTAAATCTATATGATAAAAAATAAATTATTCTGATCAAAATAATAGACTTTAAGTAGAAACCTTGACGCCAAAGATATTTAAGGTTGCAAAACGATTTCTTTTCATTATTTACAGCTGAGCCATGCGTTTGAGTTGCATAAATTTCCCCCAAATATGAGTTTATGGAACATCCATCACAGCAGAAAAGATAAAATCAACTCATTTGACCATTATTAAAATGTGAATTACAAGCAATCCCCTCTCTCTTTTTATTGCGGTTCTTTTGTATTTCTTAAGCCCCGCGGAATTTAATAAATCTCTGCAGGACTTAATAAAGAGCAGGAGATTTATGCAGGTGCTGAGATATTCATGGAGTCCCCGCCGCCCGTGGAATTGATTTCCATGGATTCCTCCCCGCTTTCTGTATTGATGGAATTCTCCCATTGCTTCCCAGAGCACGTCCAGGGAATGTTCTGGTTGTGCTGCTGTGGTGTCCATCATGGAATTATGGAATTGGTTGGGTTGGAGGGACCTCAAATCCCAGCCACTGCCACCCCTGCCATGGCAGGGACACCTCCCACTGTCCCAGGCTGCTCCCAGCCCCAGTGTCCAACCTGGCCTTGGGCACTGCCAGGGATCCAGGGGCAGCCACAGAGAACAGGAGAGCAAAGGCAGCTTCCAAGATTCCGGAATAAGCACCGAGAGCGTGATGGAATTCTGTCTTCCCTGTGTTTCATTAACAGCTGGGATTAATGAGAATCAGGTCTCCAGGAGCTCCTGCTCCCACTGTCCCATCCAGCCTGGCCTTGGACATCCCCAGGGATCCAGGGCAGCCACAGCTGCTCTGGCAATTCCAGCCCAGCCAGGAATTCCCAATTCCCAATATCCCATCCATCCCTGGCAGTGGGAGCCATTCCCTGTGTCCTGTCCCTCCATCTCTTGTCCCCAGTCCCTCTCCCTCTTTCCTGCAGCTCCTCCAGGCCACACTGAGCTCACCCCAAAGCTTCTCCTCTCCAGCTGGACATTCCCAGCTCTCCCAGCCTTTCCCACAGCAGCTGCTCCATCCCTGGGATCATTCTTGTGCCTCCTCTGGACTCATTCCAGCAGCTCCAGGCCCTTCCTGTGCTGGGATCCCGGGGCTGGACCCAAACCAGGAGCTCAGCTGAGAGCTTTGAGTGCTAGGAATTGAAGAGTTTGTGTTCCTGTCCCTGCTCTCCATTGTCAGACACTTCCTGGAATGTGTCTTTGCTCCCCCCTTTTTTTTTTCCCAGGAAGAGCCCCATTATTTCCAAGAATAACCAGGAATTTCCTGAATTGAAATTGCCTGAACTTCGTTGAGGTACAAGAGCTGCTTTTATATAATTTATCAATCTGCCTTTGCGACTATTTATTTATTTATTTATTTATTTATTTATTTAATTTTCCTGATATCTGCAGAGACATCAGGAATATTGACAGGAGCAGCACTGACAGAACCCAGGGAATGTTGCTGGTGGTTGGAAAAATCCAGTTTTATTTGTAGGAGATGCAGCTCCGTTGACTCCATGGGATTCCACGTCTGCCCAAGCTTTTATAAAGCTGTCCCCACTCCTCAAAGGAAGACTGAAACTTCCCTCCCTTCCCAGAAATACAACAAATGCATCCCAGAAAATGGGATTAGAATAGCCCAGATGGAGATTGTCAAAATAGAAACCTTTGGAAGGAGCTGATGGAAGTTTCAGGGAAAAAAAGAAGGAACGAGCAGCTCATGGAGGGCACTGCTCGTGAATCCCATTTTTCCTGATTTTGGGAATGCCTCAGGCATGGATACCTGGTGTAATTCAATTACAGGGAAGCAGAGTTGGAGCTGCTGGAGCTTGTCAGGATTTTAATATGTTGCAAACTGTGTTTCACACTGGGAACAGGACCAGTTGTTTTGTCAGGTTTAGACTGGAGTTCTGGTTGATATATCCCAGGATTCCAGATTTTCCTTGCCAAACACACAGGAGATTTCCCATTCAGCTGCAGAGTCCTTCCAATGGCTTTTTTTTTTTTTTTTAAATTTATTTTTTTGGTTTCGTGGAATGGTTTGGGTTGGAAGGGCCCTCAAAGCCCATTCAGTTCCAGCCCAACACCTTCCACTATCCCAGGGTGCTCCAACCCCTGTCCAACCAGGCTTTGGACTTTCAGGGATGAGGAATTCCCAACTCTCTGGGCACCCTGTGCCAGGGCCTCCCCACCCTCCTGTGGGGTTTTTGGTCCCCTGACAAGAGTGGGAACGCTCCTCCTGGGCCCTTTGGAGGGGGTTCCCCTGGGAGTTCTGTGCCAGAGATGAAAAACCAGCAGGACTCTCGATTTCTCGCTCTTCAGGCTGGTGTTTATTTTTCTCTTATCACAAGTTCAGTGTCTGCACACCAGACTGAGCGTACACGAAGCGAGGCACAAAATGGAGCCCAAACACCCAAAACCAAGGACTTTTAAAGCTGATTAATCCAATTACCTTCTAACACACACTTTGTTTCTACTTTTCTACCAATAACTCCTATTGATCTACTCCCGTAACACCCGTGCCACTGCTCTCTCTAACCAATGACTTTGTGCCACCAGCACTGCAGAAAATGGAGCAGGAGAAGAACAAGAAGGAGAGGAGACAACGCCCAGAATCCTCCATCTTGTCCCCTATCCACTCTCATATTAAAATCCTAAAACCCTAAATTCTTCACCCTGTGACAAACTACTACTACATAACTACTGCCTAGCTCAGAGCTGTGTGCTCCAACTCATCCCAGAGCCTTGGGAATTTTTCCCAGGGATGAAGGTTAAAAGCAGTGTTCTGCTGAGGGTCAGGGCTTCCCAAAACAGGCAGAGAAACATTCCCTGTGCCCTGGGCTCCAACAACCTCCCAGCCAGCAATTCCTTCCTAAATAAATCCTGCACTAAAGCCTTTATTCCAAGAAGCTGGACCAGCTCCCAGTGGAGAATTCCCTCAGGAATACACAAAATTATTCTGGTGGCAGCAAAGAGCTCCGAAGTGACACCACGCTTGACCCAAATGCCATTAACAGTTTTAAAAGGAAATATCCCGTTGTCTCCATCTTTTTTCCAGATGGATGAAGCCAAGGAAATACCAACAACACCCTCCACGATCTGTGGTTTGCTGTCAATATTTTCCTGGGACTGGGTGTGAGTTCAAGGGAAGAACCTGCAAATCCCTTTTTTTTGGGGATGCCAAAGTGTGGGATGGTGGCTTCCCTTCAAAAACCTGGAAAAGGGAAAATCCCAGCCGGGCCAAGAGCAATTTTTGCTAGGGAAAAATCATAATTCTGGAATTAGATCTATATCCTTCCAGGATTTTTTTGGTCCTATTTTTAATTGCTGATCTTGGAGTGCAGGAAAATAAATATTCAGAGAGGAAGGAATATCCACAGGAACTGCTGAACTCGGAGTGTTTTTGTGGATCCCATCCATGGCCACGTCTCTGCTTTATGGACCCTTCCATTTCAGCCACTGCCCTCTCCACAGAGCCCAGGAAAATAATGAAAATTATTTTATTTATCATATTTCATTTATTTTAGTTTAAAATATAATATTTTATATATTATCAAAATTATTTTATTTGTAATCTCTTTCCCTTCCCCATCTCTTAATTAAATATTTTAATATCTTATTTTCTTTCTTACCTCTTCCCCTTCCCCATCTCGCAATTAAGTCCTGCACTTCCATAAAAAATCCAAGCCATGATGACCACAGCCTGCACCTCAATTATTACAGAACTCTTTTATTTCCATCCCAGCTTTCAAGGTGAAAGGAAAAGTGGGATTGAGAAGAAGGATTCACAAGGTCATTTGTCACCAGGCCTAATTAGTTTGTTCTCCATCTTAACACCTGAAAAACCATTAAAAATCATTTTGAAATCTGCTTTGTTAAGTAAAATATGAGCTGTAGGGGGGTGAAAGCCACCCAAGCACAAGGAAAATTTCCCTTTTCATCCCTGCAGCCTTCTTCCTTTGAAAATACTTAGGAAAAATGCATAGGGAGCTACAAAAAAAAAAAAAAAA
>VXAX01001461.1:510590-576257 GCA_013399835.1 Leptocoma aspasia | reverse complement strand
TATCTGAGTATTTTTAATATATACTTTGAATTAAAATACCTGAAAATTTTGTTACAGGGAGTGAAAAAAACAGGTAAATAAAAACTGAAATGTGTTCAGGAGACCATTTGGATTCTTAAGTTTGTTTTCACCATATTCATGTACACAAACAAATAAAAGAGAACAGGTTTATTTTATGCATCTGCCTAGTCTGCTTTCTTTGAAGGGAGGATGCTGTTTTTCCACATCACTTAAGACCTCTGCTGTTCAGTTTTCAGCAATTTATGCAAGAATATACAAAATCTTAACCATATGGATACTCCTTTATGAATCAATAGGATCACTCCTTTATGAATCAATAGGATCACTCATGCTCAGAACTGAAATTCTGTTTATGCACCATTCTCACAGGACCCTAAAAGGTATAATCTAATTAGTAGTCATCTACTTTTTCTCACACTTTTTTTTTCATTTCAGAAATAACATTGTTATTTTTACAGTGGATTAAGGATTTCTGAGTGGTTATTATCAATACTAAAGTGAATTTGGAAGTGCAGGTAGTAATTTGTAATCCAGCTAGACATGGCAGAATTAATTTCTGTAATTAGTGCACTACTCACAGTTTAAATTTGGTTAAAATCTAGTCAATGATTTCTGTTTTCGAATAAATTTTTCACAACCCTGTTAATTTCAGTGAAATTGTCATCTTATATTTGAACTCAGAACTCGTTTTCTTTAGGGTTTAATGTTAAATTGAGCAGAATATGTCTAAGTTCTGCACCTACTCTAAAAATAGTGTCAGGGTCTTACAAATCCTCATTAAAAGTAAATAAAAACAAAAGAATATTGATAAAAAATCTATGGGTTTTGAAATGTTCACATTCTTTTCCAATCTTGAAATGTAATATTATGCAAAGCATAGAGTAAAACCAACTGGTTTTTATCAACTCCCTCTTTATATATAAGTAAACTGCATAAACAGCAGTGGAAGGCATAAATAATTACATTCCTTTATGTCAGAGGAAAAGTATTGAGAAAGACAGAACCAGAATGGTTTTCTGTAATAAGGATTAGTTAATCTAATAGCCAACAGCAGCATTGCTAATATCTAGGTATATTCAGAAAGTATAATGATGTACTACTTCGGGATTTTTAGGTTTATTCAGATGCTTATGGGAGACTTCTGCTTAAGAGAATTAGAAGGGCAGGAACAGATGCTTTACAGGATGCTCAGGTACCAATACTTGTTGAGAGACTTGATAACAAGATTTCTCACAAAATTTTGTGGATCTTTGTCATGTCTCATACGATTATTTTTGTTTGCTTTTTATTTCTTTGAGGAAATCAGTGAATTGTATAATTACTTAGGAAACACACTGCTGCTATAGTATTTGAAATGCCAATTTTATGTGGCACTAGACCGCTTGTAAGTGAAAACTAAGAGAGAACTAGGGTGCCATAAACAACATTTCAATAATCCAGGTCACTGACACAATGTTAGCTCTGAAAGGGATGTGTTCGGTACTGCTCCCAAACTTTGGACTGTTGAAGTAAATCTCTTTTATTGATCATTAACATTCCTTAGCTGTTTCTTGAAATTCCAGTTATCTCTGGGTAAGAAAGTTAGGAAATACAATATTTTTATTTTAGGATTATAGAACTTGCAAATAAACTTCAAAAATTGTTAAGACATTTACTGTTACTGTTGTCCATTGAGATTCACTGGGCTACATTTTGGAATGGAATTTATTTTTCAGTTTAAAAACTTCCTGGAAATTAACACTTAGCATCATCTTCTTTTTATTCTTAGTAGGAGAATCATTCTGAATAGTTACAAATCTGATATAAACCAAAAACCTTAGGATTGAAAAAACAGTAGAAGGCTTTGGCAGACTTCATGCCGCAGAATTCTTCTCCATTCTGTCTGTGTGCTGCAGCACTTATCACTGAAATCCTTCTCTCAGCTGCTGCTGCATACCAAATTAGATCTTCAAGATAGCACTGAATTCAATGTTTATTAGACTAGATTTTCCCCATGGCAATTAAGCATTGAAGCTAAAATCCTGACCATTAAAATAAAGGCCTGTATTTTGAGTAAATTTTAGACTTAGTATTTTTGCTTTCTATTTTAGTCCATTTATTTGTGATATCATAGTAAATATGTTAGTGACAAGTGCCAAGTCTCTGTCATGAATAGCATATGAAGAAAGTGCTAAGTCCATGATGCTTGGTTATTAAAATACCTCCTGTACATGAAAACAGTTCTGTTGAAAGCTAGCTTACTAATAAAATCAAGCCTGTTTATAGCAGCTATCTTGCACTGCCTTTGCTACACCCTCACCCTGTGTGGATTACCTTGGATGATTACCTCACTGATTACCTTGGATGGGGAGTTCCCGTGTCTTTAGGAGACAGGAATTTACATTTACATATTTGCATTGAATAGATGTCTATGCTTACTATTCATAGTCCAGCCAATATAAACACTGCCCCATTGTTGACTTAGACTAATCATGTTCACTTATTCTTGTGAAATTTTCTAGAATGTATTTCAACAAAACGTGAATGTTCACTTTAGTTTATGTTTTATCACAGGACAAGAGATGATACCATTTGAAATTAATTTCAAATTAGTTAATGATTTTGTTAGCAAAATGAAATCACTTTTGAGAAGGATCTGTTGGGTGTGGTGAGCAGGGACTGAGCAGAGGGCACACAAAGACACGGCAGTCCCAGGGCTGTCAGTACTGTACGGTTGCAGCAGCAGTAACCCTGGTGTTGCCAGTACCCGTGCCTAATGCTGTCCAGGTCCCAGGTGTGAAGGCCACCAAAACAAACCTCTCCTGTGGATGGAATGAGATCTGTTGTAGTTTAACCCCAGCCAGCAACAAAGCCCCACACAGCTGTTTGCTCACTCACCCCACAGTGGGGTGGGGGAGAGAACCACAGAATCGTAGTAGCTTGGGTTGGAAGGGACCTTAAAGAACATCTTGTTCCAACCCCCTCCTGCCATGGGCAGGGACACTTTCCACTAGACCAGGTTACTCAGAGCCCCACCTGGCCTGGTCTTGAACACTTCCAGGGATGGGGTGTTTGCAAGTTTTCTGGGCAACCTGTTCCAGTGCCTCATCACTCTCACAGTGAAAATTTCTTCCTAATATCTAATGTAAACCTACTCTCTTTCAGTTTGAAGCCCTTTGTCCTATCATTACATAGTCTTGTAAATAGTCCCTCTTCATCTTTCTTGTAGGCTCCCTTCAGATACTGGAAGGCTGCAAACAGGTCGCCCTGAAGCCTTCTCTTTTCCAGGCTGAGCAATCCCAATTCCCTGAGACTTGCCTCACAGGAGAGGTGCTTCATCCCCCTATTCATCTTTTTGGCCATTCTCTGGACTCGTTGCAACAGTTCCATGTCCTTCCTGTGCTGGGGACAGCAGGAAGGACATCAGAGGGGTAAAAGTGAGAAAACTTGTGGCTTGAGATGAAGGCAGTTTAATAGGTAAAACAAAAGTCATGCATACACAAGCAAATCAAAACAATGAATTAATTCACCACTTTCTAGTGTCTCGCTGGTGTTCAGCCATCCTCAGGAGAGCAGGACTCCAAGTCACATGAGGCTGTGGACCTTGGGGCTCCCAGGTGCATGGAATGGCAAAGTCAGGCTCTGTGGGGCAGCTGATGGACCACTGAGCATTTGGGCTGGGACAGCTTCTGCTCTTCACAGGGCTTTGAATGTTTGTGCTGTGTCTGGTTCATATTTACTGTTTGGAAATGAGGGACTGCAAATAAAACTGTATGGCTAATGACAGTTTATTTTCTGCATGTTTAATATATGAAAGTAACTAGCAGGTGACTAGAAAGAGTTTTGTTCTGTCCCTCATGTTAAGTTGATTTACTATTATGAAAGCAAACACAGATTTCCTCTCTTATAGACTTGGTGCTTGAGACTTCACAGCATTCCTGAGATGCCTGAATAAATGTGTGGACCCTCTTATACAAATAAAGTGCACATACAGTAATATATGCGTATATAAGAATATTATTTTTTTAAAGTTTATTTCTACATGGACTTTGTGAAAGGCAAATGCAACATAATGCAAACACAGGTGGAGAACTTTGCTTTTTGGTAAAAGATTTTAAGAAGAAGATGATCAGAAGATAAAAGGATGTCTAATTGGAATAGCAAAAATTGTTTCTCCCCATGATGGAGTTTCCTAAAAGATAGGCTAAATAGCATCTATCTACAGATACATGATTAAATGTCTATTTGTAGATGTGTAGAATATTTTGGTTTATTGTTAGTAACCAATGAACTGATTAAGTTTCTTACAGTAGTAAATGGTTTTTTGAGGCCCTGCATTTGACCAATTTGTGTGTGTAAGTCAAAGTGCAGTAAGTTGTTGTCAAGTGTCTCTTGTACCTGGAAAAGCTGAACGGTAACACCTATCAGTGATTCACTTATGTCAGTGAGGAAAAGGTTATTCTTTAACTGTGTTTAAAATTGGAGGTTTTTAAATGCTATGGCTTTAGCCACATAGCATCAATCAAAAATGTTGTGTGAATTGAAGGAAAAAAGTTACACTTGCAGCAACTTTCTGATGTGCAGTTGAATGAATTCCAGCATGAATGTGCTACAATATATTTATATTTACAATATTTAGGGGAAAAAAAGAAGTAAAAAAAATGGGATGTATTCAGTTGTTCATGCTCTCTGTGATCATGTTAAACACTTTGCTTGTGCTTTTTCTGTGCTGTGCTTGTGAAGGCAGAAGTGCTTTGCTCATGATGGGAACCCGGGAACTGGTTTCTTTAGGGTTATAATTATGTGTCGGTCTGTGCTGTATAGAAATGGCATGTAGCAGTAAATGTGAATCTATAATTTACATACAGTATATCTATGAGTTGTTTTGAAGCACCAGTTTCAGGTATAGATATGCTTTTTACAAGAGAAAAGGCAACAAACAAATTACATACAGTTTTTTTTTTTCCTTCTAGAGAGCTATTAAAAGCTTTAAATCATTCCATTTCACTATTGAGTATTTTATATACTCACCAAGTATTAGGGAAACCAATAAACATTTTAGAAGGCTTTAAATGGTATTAGAGGTATTATTTTTGTGCTTATATAAGGTATAAGTACCTTAGTTCAAAGGTAAGGCTTAGAGAGTGTCATAAACATAATCCTAAAGGAACTAAAATAGATTTCTGACTCATAAGTATATGACAACTTTTAGAATCAACATAGTCAATCTCCTTAAGCATTCAAAATACCCATTTGCATCTTTAACTGAGAAGTTTGGGAATCTCACATTTTCAGATGCAAAATTCATGCTTTGGGCCTGCTGCTGTTACACTGTACTATTAATACATCCTTTAGAGTCAGGGCATATAACCATATGTGGGTGGATAAGGGAAACAGTTGGTGGAAAGCAGAGGAAAACATTTTGATTAAACATTTGAATGTTTTGTTGGGCTTTGGTGATTTTTCTTTTTGTTGTTTTGTGGTTTTGGTGTTTGTGGTTTTTTGTTGTTTTGTTAGGTTTTTTAAAGGAAGGACTGCAAATGCTCTTTGAAGCTGCTCAGAATGTTGAAAACTGTTTTAGAACTGAAAGCCCCCGCACGAATCACAGATGTAATGCTTACAAAATACGAGATGCCCTATTGGTATGCTGGATAGATAGATATGTGTGCACAAGACAGGTAGATTTATCTATGTACTGTGTAACAGGCATAAGCCAACTCAGACGTCTGGAGATGTCGACGTGATGGATCACATAGCCTCATGATAAATGAGTTCTCTCTCTGCGTGTAGCTGAATGCAAACAATGTGTGTGTTGTGTGTCCAAAAAAAACCATTGTAAGTTGCCCTTGAGACTTACTTTTTGTTAAATGGATTTCACAAAGGTAGGAATAAAAGTGGGAATAGCAGCCTTCTGATACATCTCAAGAGGGTGTTGCCATGAAGGTGGAGCTAGGATTTTTGTGGAGATGTCCAGAAAGATAACAAGAAAGAGTTGTCATAAATTTAAAATAAAAGAGAAAAAAATCTATATGGGGATAATTAAGCAAACAGATGACTCAGGTTATGGAGCCTCTGCCCTTGGAGTTTATCAGTGCCCAATGGGACTAGGCCCTAAACAATGTAATCCAAATTCAGTGTTGATCTGGCAGAGCAGGAGGTTAGGCTGGAGGTGTCCCTAGGTCCCTTCAAACCCAAGTGCTTCTGGGAACCTGCAATACTCACTGTAAACTCAGTCAACATCTGCCTCCAAATGTATGCCATTTCCTGCTGCAGAAGCTGATGACTTACCTTCCAGCACAGCTGTAATAAAATGTAGCTCTCATATTATAAAACAAAATAGAAAACCTTTATCTTCTAGATTTAAACATCACATTAAAGATAAATCTAGTATTTTTTCTGTGACTTGTCAGATGCACTCTGTTGAAACATAATCTGTGGTGTAAGGTTCTTTTTCATCACAAAAATCTATGCTTGAATTAAAATTTTCCTTCTGTCACTGGACAATATACCTTTTAGTTTGCAGTGCTTTTGAATCCTAAACTTCATTTTTTGCTTCTCTTGATCCTCTTTGAATTGGCTGGTAGGGGGAGCTGTTGGTTGGAGTTCAGTCCATCCGGGTAGTATTGTTTTTCTTCGGTATTATTATTCACTAGAGGGCCGACTGTTTAAATGCTTGAGCAAAAAGACCATTTTTTCCAGTTACTGTGTTCAGAAAATATTCATTTGGGTACAGAAAATGAGAAACCAGGAAACACGAACAAGAATCTCTGATGTTCAGCTCCAAACTGCTACAATTTAATCCTTGGGAAGAAGTCATGACTAGCGTGTATTTACCTAGTATTATCATAGCTCCTGAAAGGCTTGAGTGCTGTATCTGTAAACAGGGTGTAGCATTGAACTGATACCTTGATGAAGTTCATTGTGCAGATCATAAACCCAGCAGGGTTCATTTGTATTTAGGATTGTGCTCTGTTCCAGCATTTGGAAAGTGTTTGATTTGGCTGCAGTATCCTTCCCTGATCCCACCCTGGTTTAAATTGTGCTTTTTCTCCTTTCCTTTTCTGTGCTGGATAGTGCAGCTGAAGCAGTCCTTCGCTTCCCATGCTGGGCTGAGAGCAGAATGAGAGGGTTGTTTCTTCCCTTAGGGCTGGTGTGGGAAGGAATCAGAAATGCCTTTCAAAGAGTCTTTCAAAGTCAGGAGTAATTGATGCTTTTTGAATTCTCCAGACTGTGGTCTGTAGCTTACCAGTAGACATGTTATGTGGTTTTGTCCCCATCTGCTTGTTCCTGGCAATTTCTAGGAGTTTATATGATCTTCACAACCAAGAAGTCTGTTGTCTTTTATGAAAACCTGGAAACGAGGAGAAGTTGTCCAAGGAATGCCAATATTCAGGACTTATGATACAAAACTTTCATTCAGCTCCTGTTCTGGTGCCGTTTCTAGTGTCTCTCGCGATATAAAGGCAGATCTGGAAGAAGCCCAAGTGCAATACCCCAGGAAGGCATCTAAGCATGTTAGATGTGCCTCGCCAGGCTTGTGCCGTGAAGTGCAAAGGGGGAACAATTGATTTTTAGGGGTGCTGTTGAAGGTAGCTTATCTTATTCATTCACAAACTACTCATGCCACGGTCGAACCACTGACCTGTTTTAGAGTGCAGGTACTTCTTAATGTACAGAGTTCATCATGGCAAGGTTCCAAACTGCTGCCAGTTAGACAATAAAAATGCAGGCACTTGAGTTCAGATAACATAACTGGGTTAAAGAGAAAAACACCCCAAAATAAGAGATTTGTCTTAGATTTATTTTCCAGCCGTTAGAAGTGATCTGCTCTCTTGTGCATTTGTTTCCCACTCAGACACAGGAATTACATGCAATTATAAGCTCCAGGGGTGAAATCTGCTGGCCAGAATTGCAGCCAGACCCCTGCAGAGGGAGCTGGCGCAGAGGACTTAACGCACTCTCTTCCCTGCTACCTTGGACTGCTGGAAAGATTTGGACTGTGAACAGATGAGCCTTTTCTGTTCCTATTTCCTCAGTTTGAAATGTTGATTCTTTGCTTGCAGATAATCTTTCGATCCTTTTTTGTCTGGCCCACAAACTTATAAATCATGTCATTCATGTCCTCATGGTTGCCAAATGTATTAATCTTTAAAAATAAAGAAAGCCACTATATTTTCTTATGGCAGACATCCTGGAGCCCTCTGTTTTGGATGTTTCAGGCATCATGCTATATGAGGGCCAACAGAAAATTCCTCAGCATAAAGCGATGGAAAAAAAATTTATATAAGATATCCAGTTTAAAAAAAAAGGGAGAAAAAAAGAGAATAAAGAAAAAAAAAGAAGAGTTTAGCAAATTAGGAGGCATTTTTGGGCAACAGGCCTTCAAATAAATGGCCTTGATTCAATCAAAACTGCAGTGACTCATAGTCGCATCAGTATAACATTTCTGCCTCCCACTGGGAGGTTTTGGCTTTTGCAACTGATTAATAAGTGTATCTGACAGTCATCTTTATTTCTGACATACTGGAAATGTACTCAAGGATTTCCAAAAACATTTTTAATACAGGCATAGTATTATCAAAGATCTCATGGGACCCAGATGCTATTTGCTGAATTATTTCTTTTCCCTGTTGTTTAAAAAAAGAGCAACAAAGTATTTGAAATTAATTTCAGTCACTTGAAAGTATTCTACAGGCACTCTGCTGTTGAGACTCAACTAATTATTGTTAATTTATTTTTCAAGGATTGTTTATTTTCAATTCTGGAACAGGTAGAAAAAAATGTAAGCATGATAACACATTCCTCTGTGTCTATTTATGTTTGTATACATAGATGTGTAATTCTGGATTGAACTGGTTGCAACCTCTATTGTTGGGTTGCCCTACTCTTCCCATTGAATACAATTCCACAGTATATTTTGCTTTGAAAAGCTCTTACACATCCCTTGCTTGTAACATTCTTTAAAGCTGTGCCAGACACAAAGACGCTCATTTTTCTTTTAGCATTATTGAAACTCTAAAGTATCAAAAATTGCCACTTGCTTTGTGCCAGGTTTAATGCTAAGGAAAATGGTGGGTGATTGATTAAATAGCAATAGCATGGGAACGTTCCAGAAGCCAAAGTCCAAACTGCTCTAGCAGAAGAAGAACATTAGGAAGACCATGCTGGAAGCATCTAAGAGTATAAAGCCACCAAAGTGATTGAGGAAAGGGAAGGACAGCTGGCCAGCCCGCTTCTCTTACTACCCTCAATACCTGAGCATATCAGAGGTCTGCCTCTTCTTAGGGAGTTCACTTGGGACATGAACTCTCCTGATTTCTGGGTTGTGAACAGAAGGCCATAACAGGCTTCCTGATGATTGTCCTTTGAAATTCAGCAAGCCATAGCTGTGGTGCATCTTCTTAAACCTGTGAAAGAACAGTTTTTAGTTGCAGGCCAGCTTTCTGCTGAGCACCAGTGCTGCTGCTTGGCAGTGCACTGAAGGGCTGACTACTCATTCTTCTTCCAGCTGGGGTGGTATTTAGTGGGGTAAGGTAGCATGGCTGCATAAACCAGGGTTTATTTTTCCTTTTATTTCTGTAAACACATTCTTCCACACTTCATTTTGCTTTAAAATTGTGTTGTTTGCATTGTGAACTCATGCATGCAAACTCAGGATATGCAAGTTTTCAGGAGCTGCCAGAACCTTACATATGTTTATATATTAGATTGGTCTTTAAATGTATAAATATGCACTAAGGTTTCTGAAGGAGTTATGCTCTGTTCAGAGCACAGGGGAATGTAAATAACTGTTATGCATCTTTACATGTTGTGGTAATTTCACTTGCATAATTTCACTTGGTAATTTCATTCACAGCTCTAACATGCTGCTTCTCCCATTCTTTGACTTTTACATCTGTTTTATCTCCATTCAACAGGGGGCTGAGTTTTCTGCCCCTATTCTGTTTTATAAAGAGCCTGTCTTGGTGGTGATCACGTCTCAGGTGGGGCCCCTAACTATTGCTGTAAAAAATTGATCTAACAATAAATAATCATATTTTAAACCCACAATCCCCTAAATATCTACAGGATTTTACACTGTATCTGTGCCCCCTACAGTTGAAAAAGAAAAAAGATCCTGCCTGCAATATTTCAACTAACTCATAAACATTTAATCACAATTTATGGCCATAACCATAACCCTGATGTAGTCTGAGACCTTTCTGCTGTGAATTCATTCAGTTAAGTAGTATTTCATTGTAGGTTTTACAGAAGTCTCATATAACTTAAAAATTAATGATTTAAAGATGAAAATAGATTATCTTCACCGTATTATATTCCATTTATTTTTTATGTTTTTTGTCTTTTTGTTTTTGGTTTTGTTTTTTTTTTTACTGCCCATGCATTTTCTGTTCCCAGTATGTCAGTCTCTTCTGTGGATGGACTATTGCTGGGAGGCTCAATGCCTTGATTTTGCCTGGAAAACCTTCAGCAATGGACCAGGATGTGATTGGGTGTGGTGGCTGAGGCCTGAGCCTGTCCTGGGAGCCAGGTGAGCGTGGCAGGTGTCTCCCTGCTGGCCACCTGCAGAGCAGGGCATCTTCCCAGCCTCCAGGGGCATGGAAGGTACAGGCTGGCAGTGGTGAAGCCACAGCAGCTGCCCCAGGCAACTCTCATGCTCAAGAACATGCTGGGGAATTTCCAGCATGCTTTGAATAGGTGAGGCAAGTCAGCAAGTTAAAAATATTAGTTTTCGGTTGAAATCTGCCTGGAATGATGTGTCAAGTAAAGAATCCTGCCCACTGGTGGGCTTTCTGCCAAGGACAGTCTGCACAAGTATAGCAGATAGGTGAGCTTGGTCCTTACACAGAGAAGGTAGACATGGCCTTCCCCTAAGGGTCTTGTGATTCACATGACTCCTGGTCAATCCCAGGTGTCTGCTGAGCCAGGGTGGGGGCTTTGTGTAGATCCGGGATTCTTTGCTGATCTAAAAGAGTGACCTTGTCAGGACTCTGAAGGCACCCTAAAGACACTCTTTCCTCCTTCTGTCAAAGGTGGTTTGGTTCCTCTTGAGCTCAAACTGGGGAGTAGTACATCTGCCCCTGCAGAAGTACTTACAGTGGTGGCATGATGGGGTGGACAATTCTACTGAAGCAGTTTAGTGGATACCAATTTATTTTAAATTTGCTTCTCTGATATTAGCTGCTGAGTGCTTGTTCGTTTCATAGCACCATGGTGAAGGCAGGTTGCATTTTTACCAGTGCAAATCATGCTTAATAGTGCAGCTTTCTGAGAGGTGTGTGGTGAAAACCAGCATGAGGACATCATCAAGGTATTTTTTTTATTATCACTAAATAATTGAAAGAGCAACAAATAATTCTCTTTTGAAAATAATGATATTTTTACTCCCCCAGGCTTAATTAACCGATCAAATCTAACTGCCATTTCATTTGTGGTTTAATCCAAAACAATGACATGCAGATGCAATCTGTAGGGTAGATGAATTCTGATTTCCACTGGCATCAGTGAAACTTCTACTAATTTAGTGGAGATACCATATGGTCCATGGCTTTGCTTTCCTTCTTAGAGAGAATAATGCAATTTTGCAAGAACAATGGAGATTTTGAATGGATGGAAGACAGCTCAGAGAACTGAAGGAGTGAAGTATTTAATGAATTACAATGTGAAACTGAAGAAAAACAGTAAGTTGAGCATGCATCATAAATGAAACTTATTAAAAAAACCCATTTTCCTAAATTATAGCAAAAATATGTCAAAAAATTTGTAATCCTATCCTGTCAAGATTTTTAGGGCAACCAAACTAGCTTTAAATACAGGAATTTTGGCCTTCATTCTTGAGGCATCAGGGATAAAGTGATAACACCCTGTCTTTTCCCATCAAGCTTTAAATCACATTGGGAAATTTCAGCCAGATTTAGCAGAAGAGCAGAAATCTTTAATTCACAATAGAAAGTCTGCAGTGCAATGGCTGTGTGACAACTTGTCTTGCTAATAGTTTCCTGAAATCATTAGGATTTATAAAGCTATTAAGAGTTAGTTTTTCTATAAGATTTCAATTAGTGTTCTTTTTTCAAGCAGAAATCAATTTCCCCTACTCTTTCTCTAAAGTCCATAGATACACACAAGCCAAAGTAGCACGTACAGTTTGGTACAATTAGAAACTAGCCTGGAAAAGAAAATTAGTAATTTTTAAATATATTTTTTTCTTGCAAGTGGGGACCTGTGTTCCTTTTTACTTACACTATTGAGAATACATATATTTTAAAAACTAAAAGAATATGCTTGAAGAACATACCAATTTTGTCAATTTGTTTTCATGAATCTTTGGTAGATGATCATCCTGCCCTCTTTTGACACTGAAGTATACTGCAAACTCAGAAATTCATACCAGGTAGCAACTTGAATTTTTCTTGCTTAAATGTATAAGTTCCTTCTTTTTACTTCCAGCTGCTGAGAGCAGTGTGCAGATCTTCTTTCGTGCTAATCATTAAAGAGAAAATAATATGTTTAATTTCTTTGGACTTAATCATTAGTCAATTTGAACAGCAAATCACTATTTTATGCCTAGCTTCTAACTCAATTTTTAATTCTCCTCATTCTCATCAGTAACACAGCTATTCTTCTTGAAGAGTATTGCTTTGGGGTTTTTTTCTGATATAGTGCAGTACCTCAATCTACCGGAATAAATTTTTATGTCATTATGAATGAAAACTATTAAACAAAGGTTTTGAAGTATTTTCCCCTGATATTAAAACTATGCTTTTTCTATTAAAAAAAACTATGTTTTTTTTAATCAATAGACATTCACAACATGTGTGTCATAAATATATCCCAGTACATCTAAACAGACAGTCCCAGTCACTAATTTGCATAGTTGCAGTCAAAACATTTCCCAATTTGGTACAGATATTACTAACTAGTATCACTCTCTCTTGTAAAAATATTTTCTTGCTATCAACTGACACACTCCTTTTGCTGCACAGTTGCATTCTGAAAGCCTCTGTCTTATCTACTCCTAATTGTATGATGTTTTTTCTGAACCATTGTTTATAAACTGGATTTTATTGAAACATTTAATGATATCTAAATAGTAAGAGATAGTAATGCTTTGTTAATATCCTCTAAACTACTTTATACTTGTAGACTTTTAATACCAGTGATGAACCACAGAATAACTAGGCTGATGCAAAACAATATACAGTATGAGGAAGTACTTATGCTTTATTTTTACTTCTTACATGTGTTTCTGTAAAGCTCAAATTATCCCTTGACTAGTGGAAGACAATCTGTTAATTGAAACTTAGGGTACTTTTCTCTTTCTCAAGGCCCAATTTAGACTAGATTTCAAAAATTAAATAAACAACAGTCTGCCTGCCCATTAAAAAGGAGTGTGTCAGGTTTCTGTGTAATTAAGTCTTTTAAATAATCTCCACTTAACCACTCACAAGGGGCCATGTAATCTTTAAGGATTTACATTGCCATCCCCTTTTGTCCCAGAATGGTGGGGATATGCTTGGGTGTTGCAGGGTGGGAAGGATTTGCTCACTGAAATACAGCTGCGGGTAAATGATCAGCATGTACTGTATGGCAGCAGCACTATGTGCAATAAGGAACATTTAAAAATGGTGAGGGAAAGGTTTTGTCTACACTGACATTTTAGTTAATACTAAACCCACAGCAGATGCACTGACTAGTTAAACATGGGGTTTAAGTGGAATAAGCTGTCCCTCTGCAATTTTTCTGTATTGCAATGGTTACTTTAGTAAAGGCATTGCAAGTGTTGGTGCACAGAGGATGTGTGTGACCCCTGTGCACTACAGCTTTGCACTGCTCTGTTCCCCGAATCCCGGGGGCGGGCAGGATTCTCCTGCTGTTGTGCTCCTGCTGCCTGTGGTGACCACTTGGATCATCTGGATGGGAACTTTATAGGGGTTTACAGGTAGAAAAATCTGTACAGGGTGGCTTTTTGAACACACTGGAACTTCTTGGGAAAAGACTCTAGAGCAAGGGAGATTAACAGACCTCACAGTGCACAAGCTGAAACCGGAAGAGTTGGAAGGAGTAAGGCATTTGATGAAGGGGAGCAGAGGTGTCACAGTGATGCCCTGGGCAGGAAGACTGGCACTGTGACTGCAGGATTGCAGCTTGGGGCTGCAAAGATGAGGAGACTGGGACAAAAGAAGAATTTCCTATAACACTTTCCTGCAGGTGAAATGAAGAGCAGCTGTACTTGGAATGCTGTAAGTGCCATGCAATGCTAACCACTGCTTGAGGACAAAGGGGATGTCACATGTCACGTCCCACATAGGCAACCAAGTGGCTCCTCTTTATTTTCAGTCTTCTAGTGCTGCACTTCTGCTTCAGTGGATCAGTACCCTACTGCACATCTTATCAGACTTCACAAAACTAAAAATTGAGCATATTGCTGCAGTGTGAATTGGAGGAAAACCTGTAAGGAAGTGTCAAGAGCCTGGAAAAAAGTCTTTATATCTACATTGCTGTTCCATGCAAAGAATAAGGTGTGAGTATAGATTACATAATGATCAAAGAGGAGAGAGAAAAAGGTGTGATAGAGCAATGACTGCTGTGAGCAAATGTGTCAGAAGTTCTGTGGAAAAAGCCAGCACACAGAGGTGTGGTTAGAGGTTTGGTTACAGCAGCCGTGCACAAAGGTGTTAAAATGAAAGTTGTGCCTTCGAGATTATTCTGGTATTTCCTGCCTTTTTAATCTTTAATCAAACCTTTTAAAGTTTGTTTGGGTTACCGTGTATGTGTGGTCACATACTGGTGCATATGCATATAGCATTCGCTCAATGTACCTCTACTGAATTATTGTAAATCATTAGGATTTTATGTGAAAACCCAAAAAATAGTCATAGAATCAAAATTTCCAGAGAAAATTAGTGAATTTTTGCATGAAATTTTTAGTTTTGCAATGGTTTAAATATATCAGAAACATTTTCTCAAGGAGTTGAGCTGAAAATACTTGGAGTCTGGGAAAACAGTATGTTTGTTCTATTCTTACCCTTTTCTACGTATCTGTACATGAGTTACTGCATCGGGCTGGGTGCAGGGCTAAAAGAACCTGTACTCTGACCCAGGACTTCTGTTCCTGCATCACTATAACTTAATCATGTAAATTAAATAATGACAACTTCATTGAAATAGTTTTTAAGCTTTAATGCAAGAACTATTGATATCTTTAAAAAAAAAAGAAATTGTGCTTGTCAAAGTGGAGCATGCATTTCTTTTTCTGTAAACAAACTAGAAAAGTATGTTTTAATTTAAATGCAGTTTTGAAAAATATACACCTAAAAGGAGGAATATTTGAGAGAAGATTCAAATATTTATGAAGGTGACTGAAAAGAGCAGTCTTTGAAGATAGTGCTGTGGTGCTTAGGCTGCCATATTACTATTGCTGGTTCTGCTTTGTCATGGGGAAGTACTAGACTTGGACAGGCAGATGGTCACTGAAGAGATTATTTAGATTATTTTTGGCTTTTGGGGTAAGTACTTCAGATCTAGACTCAAATCTTTGCAGGTGTGGAATTCCTTTGAATGTCTGAAACATTACTAATTTAAAAATAGCTAACATGAGTGGTGGTTTTTTCCCTTAAATATTCATTGAAAAAATACTTCTGAATTTAGTCTTTACATGCCATATTCCAAGCAGATCTTTATGGCTGAATAATAAACCCCTGGAAATGGGGGTTTTAATGGAAAGTACAACTTAACCTTAAGTAGAACAGCACCTTACAAAAACAGTTTTTTGAAATCTACAGAATCCCTTGCTTCCAAGGGTGGTGTTACAGTGAAAAGGAGTTCAATAACAGTTTAATTTATCATAAATACATAGCATATTTTGTGATGCTTTGTTTGTGTTAAAAAATTTCACCTTATAGATTTCAATAAAGCAACCTACTGGTAAACTTATTGCAGTTGCTTTTCTTTGCCTTTGACTCAGATTCTCAGCAGAGTGAGGCATAAATGACTTCATGTTAGAAGCTGGTTAATGAAAGGTAGATTTATTTTTCCTTTGACTTGTTTATGAAGCTGAAAAATGACGAAACACATCATTGGTGTGTGGCAAGCTAATTTCTACAGTTATTAAACTGGCCATGTTATGGTTGAGCTGAATAACCCGTTTTCCTTTGTGAACATGAAATGCAATAAATGATCCAAGATATGCATATCAAAATCAGGAAAATCCCCATCTTCAGCAAAGCAGAAGAAATAGATAAGTGTAGATGGTGTTACCTTTTGGGCTGATCTGTAGGAGTGACTCATGCCAGGCATGGATCGGTCTCGCTTCCTTAAATTGCAGTTTTATGTCGAGAGCTGCATTTCTTGGCCATACTCTGCCTAAATTGAAGTGGTATCAAGGACTGCCACAAATCAAACCAGAATTCAGGTAGACAGTTTCCTTTCCAAGTAAAAAATTTCACATTCATGGTATCTTCCTAATGAAATAAGGATTACTGAATTTTCAGTTTTGTTTACCTTCCCATCCTGTGTAATGTATAAATTAGAAATTGAGAAGTAGAAGGTAGAAGTTAGGTTTTTATTTTCCTGTGCAATGTTGTATTTCACTACTGTATTGGTATTATCTCAGTTGTTTTAATTTAGAAGAAATAAACGTGCTATTTGTCATATTTTTTCAGTATTGTGTGGTAGACATTAGGATTGTTTCAATTAAACTTAGGAGGACTTTTGAATTAAGCATATGTTGTACACTGGCACTGCAAACCGGAAATAATAAAAATAATGGTAATAAATGCTTTGTAAGTAGAGTTATGGTGGCTACAGGTGAAGCTTAATACTGTATGCCTAGCCCTTAAATCTTGAAAAAAAATTATCTAAAATTGCTTGAATAAACCAGGTAGTTCTAAATTAAAACTCTTATTGAACATCTAGGGAATCAGAAAGAAATAGTATTGCTGGCTCCTTTTTAATCATTCTTCTGAGAGCTCTTTCCTGAGAAGCCAAGGACCTCTCCAAGAAATTCTTAAAATACCATTCCTACAAAGTGGGAATGCAAAGTGATTTTTGTTGTTTTTACTGGAATATGAATTGAACTGATGATTAGTAGTGGAATATGTGATTGATATTATAGTGTAGATCTAGAATCAAGTAAGTTATGAATTAGCTATTCCCAGTATGTCACACCCTTGCATTTCTTGTTATATTGTTTTAATCTGCACTTGTAAATTATTTTGATCCCCTTTTCTCTATAATAATGAAATGAAAATTACAGTAGATAAAAATAACATGAAGTCAAAATGTTTTCAATTAGGGTTTATAGCCTATGTCTGAAAATGTTTGGCCTATGGACTTTGATAGAGTTTTTTAGTTTGTTTTGGTTGGAGTTTCTTTTCAGTATAAATATTGATTTTATTGTAATTTTCACAGACACAGACACAAAGAATTAACTAAAAAAACTACGTGACTAGTCATGAGCTAGATTTTGTTGTAGTTGTTTTTGGTTTTAAAAAGCTGAATGATGTTTTGAGTATGCCATAAAGTCCACAGCTCTTTCTTCAGTTAGTTTGTGATCAGGTAAGGGAGCACAAATGAGTTTCTGGGCAGTATTTCAGTTAATATTTCTTTTTAGTGGTAATGGATGGCATTCTTCGGAGAAGTGATCTTTCAGAAGTCAGTGCACAGTAACCTGCAGACCTAGACTGTAACTTGGCTTCACAAAAATCATAGCTGTTTGAAAATGCCTAACAATGATTCTTTCAAAATGCTGGGTAGTTCATCATTGCCAAACACTTACCAAGTTCTGAAGCTTTATATATTTATTTTATACAAAAGCAGAAAAATAGGGAAAAAGGGATAGAAACGGGAAGAAAAAACACAAGTTTAGATTCCTGTACAGTAGAATCAGTTCAACGCTAAGACTCTAAGAAAACTGCTTACCCTTGTCCCGATACAGGGCTTCATGGTAAAAAATAATCGCTCCTCTTTTATGATGTAAATTTGGTATTTTTAAATTAATAGCGTTTATATAAATTCTATGCACTTTTCCTTCCTCAAGTTGACTGGAGCATTAGAAATTACATGAACCTTCACTCAGGGTGTTTCCAGGACTTGTCTAGGGCTATTAATTAGCTTCTCTGCATTGCATATGCTAATTTTGCATCGTATCAGCATTTTTCACAACCTGGATTCAAGTAATTTTTGACCTGAAGGCAAGGTATAACTGCAACATTTGAACTTGAAGGTCCCCCGTGAATGGAGCCATGTACTCTGTTGTAACCCTGCAGTCATTCTGCAGTATCTGCATCCCTGTGGCAGGAAGATGTCATGTAAATGCAACCCCTTTTCCATTTATTGTTTTGTTTCATCCCGTTGCCTGTAGGGCCTCTTTTTTTTTCCTTTTTTTTTTCCTTTTGTTTGTTTGTTTGGTTTGGTTTTTTTTGTTTCTCAAGTCCTTTTACTTATGCCCTAAGCAGTCGATGGCTTCTTTCCTCTCTTAGCTCCCTTTTTCTCATTTGTTTTCATACTCTTCTTGGATAGCTCTCCAAATAACTTGTGTTAATTTCATGCAATTCCAGGCTTGCAATTCTAGCCACATCCCACTAACTTTGACTTTCTCCTTTTGTTTTGTCCCACTTATTCATGACATCCGTCCTCCAGTAGCAAAAATGTATTCTCACTTTGTTCAACAGCTTTCTTTACCAACTTGTTTTGCTTCCAGATGGACATCTTTATGCTTTCTCTTTATGCTTTTCACATTTAGGAGATCCTGTATTCACCCACAAAACTGTGGAATCTACAAAAATTTAGCACCAGTGATGGATATGATTTGCTGCCTATTACAGCTGGTGAACAATATTGCCTATGACCTCTTTCCTGCCAATTTACTTTAGAATTTCTTACTTTGCCATTAAAGCTCTCAGAGGTGGATATAGGTTTTCTTGGTCTTTTTGTTGTTGGTTTTTTTGTGCTCTAGCCTTATTTGAAGTATTGCTCAGTGCTAAAGATCTGTGATTATCAATGGTAGTGCCAAAAAATGTATACTTTGGCATGTACCTTCTAGTCCGGATCTACATAACTGTAACTATTTTGCACTACAATTTGTGTATTCCTGAAAATTATTCAAAAGCTGATACATTCTTAGCTGTTTTTTAAAGAATTGCTGAAAACAAAGGTAATGTTATTTGATGTCATTATTTTTAATGGAGTGTCATAAAATACGTTGAAAACTATTGCACTGTACTTCACACTTTAATTAACTTGTATTGAATAGGTGAGTCCTGCCCTTACTTTCTGTCTCCCCTTTGAGAGGAAAAATTAGAATGAAAGTCTCAATTTTTTTTCTTTAATCTCCCCCCACCCCCACCCCTCCACCTTCTCTTAACAAATAACTGCTTTTTATCCAGAGCTGGATTTGGCAGGTCTATTCTCATGTTAAACAATTGATGAATTTTTTTAATATATAATACATTTTTATTTTTCTCCTACTACCCAATCTTTTTGTAGATTAGATTAAAACTCTGGCTAGAAATTTTGTGGAAATATTTTCTGTATTTTGTGAAAAGCTCTTGGAAGTAATCAAAATATTCAACAAGGTTGGAACTTTACCCAGTTGTTAATTGGCAGGTTAAACTTTTATGGGTTTCTGGTACCCTGGCGATACATGACTATTAAAAATTGCAGGTGGTTCAGGGGAAAGGGGGAGGTGAGTTCCTGTGCTAGTAATATATCATAAAACTATATATTTCATGCGCCTGTTGTGAAAGTGGAGACTTTAATACTTTTTCACAATATAAGCTGATTAAAGAATCTTTATGGATCTCATTAACTAAAGTTTTTCTCTGTGAACACTGAAAAATGTAATGCTTATGGATAAGAACAGCAAAAATAATTAGCCTCTGTGGTACCTCCTTTGGTTTAACAAAAGCACTGCGGTATCAAATGTGCTTATTTGCTCTGAGCTTAAGTTTGCCCTTTTACACAAAACACTGTCAATGATTTGGCCATTTTCCTTAATACTGGCATGATGAAGCATAGGAAGTGAAAGGGTAGGATTGTAGCATGCTCCAACTACAATAAAATACTACAATGTGTTTCACAGAGTCACAAAATCATGAAGCTGTTGAGTTTGGAAAGAACCTCTGGAGATCATATACTCTCACCTCCCTGCTCAGAGCATGGCTGGCTACCGCAGGTTGGTCTGGGCCAAGTCATATAAGGTTTTGAACATGTCCAGAGGTGGGGACTTAATAACCTCTGTGGGGGACCACGTTCCACGGTTTGGGCACCCTCGCAGGAAAAAAGTGTATTCTTATCTTTAACTGGAACTTCCCGTACTTAATTTGTGCCCACTGTCCTTTCACTGCTACTACTGAGAAGAGTCCATCTTCGTCTTTACAACACCATCTCTGCTCAGACTATTGCAGACATTCATGTTTCCCCTGAGGCATCTCATCTCCAGGCTGAGCAGTCCCAGATCTCTGTCTCTCACAGGAGAGGCTCCAGGCCCTTTGTAGACTGTTGCTGGACTTACTCCAGTGTGTCACTGTCTCTCCCATACTGGGGAACTTTCTTTATCCCCAGAACTGGACACAGCCTTCCAGATGTGTCTCTCCAGCGTGGAGCAGAGTGAAAGGATCTCCTCCCTCAACTCTGTCCACCTCCCTCAGAGCTCCTGGCTGTATCCTATCCGGTCTTATGGTAATGTTTGACCTTTCCTTAATCTGATCCTCTTCTAGGGTTGGTCAGTCTTTGCTCCAGACTTTCCCAATGGTCTTAGTGGCCCTCCTCTCCTAAACTCCATGATGTCATGGTCAATGCAGCCAAGGTTGCCCATGATCTTCACCCTCCTGACCTTGTTTTAAGTATGAGGTCCAGCAGAGCACCTGCCTTTGTCCATTCCTCAGTTGCCTGTGTTAAGAAGTGACCAGCAGTGCCCTCCAGAAACTTCCAGGATTGCTTGTACTCTCCTCTGCTGTCCTTCCAGCAGATTACAGGTGGTTAGAGTCCTCCCCCTTCCGGGTTAAGACATGGCAATTCGAGGCTTACTCAAAGCCCAAGGTTGCCCAAAGACGACCTTATCTACTTCTGAGCTGATGATTTTAGAAACTGTTTTATCCTGCTTTAAATGAACAGAGTCTTAATGCCTCATTCAGATTTGTAATTCAGATTTTACATCACTTGCAGTGTTAATGAAGGACAAAAATAGTGAATAGCATTTGCAATGACCTTACTGGACCTCTTTTATATAAAATACTGTTTCTTAATATTGTTTAAATACAATTATTTCCTATTAAGAGATAGTTTTGTGTCTGTTGCGAGGTGTTTAATTAAATTAATGTTACGTTCAGTCAGATATACAGATTCTAATTAAAATAGAGCAAGGGTAGGCTGCCTGTTTTTTCCACTCACAATTTCATCTTATCTAGTATATGGCTGATAGATTTCTCCTCATCTAAGATAAACATCCTTAGAGATATTTCCTCTATTATGTAGCACAGGTATTCAGTGGGAACATATTTTTTTGAGAGTATTGGTTTTGTTATTTTCTAATACTAATTTTGTTCTTGGTGTCAAGGAACCAAATTAATGGTTCCTTGACACCAGGAACAAAATTAATATTATACCAAGACATGTGGAGGTTTGTTTGGAATAGTTCACAAAGACCACAGTGGTCTCACCAATATTAGCCCAACTTCAGGGGACAGGTAGGTGTTTACTGGCAAAGGCTGAAGAGGTTTATGCTTGGATTTTTAGAATGTTCTTGTTCTGTTGTGTTAGTCCTGGCACTGCACAGCCTCTTTTGCAGAACCCAGGATGTTTCCACTTGTGAAGAGGTGCACCAGGAAGCAAGACAGCCCTGAGCTTTAGAATACCTCTATCAGGCTTGTCCTGAGCCCCACTCATCTAAATTTATCGATTTCTGAAACTTAGGGCAGGATGTCCCCAAAGGAGAGGATTCCCAAGGATCTCTTTTTCACTGAGGTGCTTTGGCCTTCTTGATGCCCGTTCAGGGCTCTTTGGGTCTGGAAGTACCCCAGGTTTCCTGGCAAAAAGAAATTCAGTTGAGAGAAGTATCAGTGTTTGGCTTTGTCTCCTCCAATAGGGAAGATGTCTTCAAAGTCAGAAAAAGTGTTTCACATGTCTAGATAAGCATACATCTCCATCAGGACAGCCTTTTTTATAAAAAATCGTGGGATTTGTACATGTATTTCCTTCTTCTCTCCCTAATTACATTGAAATAAACACTCACAATCCTAACATGAAAACTTCAAATCCTGGTTGTTGTTTGTACACATCACTCTGCCCATCGTAACTTCTATGAATTAATTCATTGTTCTGATCCCACTATAGAGAGTGTCACAGGAAGTTTCTTGCTGGGAAAACTCTTCATGTTACTGAACCAACTGTGAAATTGAATTTGTTCCTTTTTGTCTTTACTGAAATTCTGATTATGAATATTGGAAACAGTAACCTGGAATGTGAAGAATGGAAATTCCAGAATGAAATAAGAATATTTTGATGGATATATCAAGATATTTTGGTTATAGAAAAGATCTTGATCTTTCTCTTCTTTTCAAAATTTTTATTATTTTAAATGTACCAGGGACTTAAACTGTGTGTCTCCAAACACCCTTTGAAAATAAATAAAAAAGAAACTATCATTTATATTTAAAAATAGCTTTATTTATAAAGCATAGCTTTTCTCTCATTCAAATTCAAATGCAAGATTAATATTCTGCTCTCATAATTTTAATGTTACTTAGTAATTTAAAATTCAGTGGCTACAAACCCAAAAGCAAGAAATTTATTGAAACATATCTGTGAGCTGTCACTGTATTGGAAGGAGAGTTCTCATGCATTAGCAAAAAGAATCTATACAAAATATATCTACATTTTTTTTCTTGCTTTGTAATCTTCAGAAAAGCACATGCAAGGAGTACAGTTAAGAAATATAAAAAAAGAAGGAAACCAACATCTTAGTGCAGAATAAAATTCTTGTGAAACACCATCAAGATACAAAAATAGAAAGAATTATCTTGAAACAAAAAGATAAAGTCACAAGGATGACCTTACAGGTATGTGTTTCTTCATGCAAATAGAACTTTGAGTGTAATGCTTTTCCTTCAGAAAGAAAGTATATACTTTCCATGGCATAAATATAAGAACAACTCCCAATATTAGATGAATCGGTTCCAAAAATTTCAAAGTGTGCCACCAACATAGCACTGGCTTAGTAGACAGAAAGAATAAAACAGCTATTCAAAACCTAGACACTCCTCAGCTATATTTAATTCTATAAAATAGAGTACCACTTCCACATTTATTCCATAGGGCCTCATTCCAGAAAACACTTCCATTAATAGAACTCAAAGGCACTGCTTATATGCATAAAGGTGCTTATGAGTGTTTCCAAGAATTGCATTTGCTATCACTGTATTTGAAAAGCTACAAGAGTTTAATTTATTATATTTTGAATTATTATTAAAAAAAACCATGCAAATGCACCTAAACCTTGCCTGGCTTAATTAAATAATTATCAATGCAATTTTAATTTTATAAAAGGACTTTAAAATAAGCCTTAAATTTATAATTTATTGAACCAATTTAAGTAATTATCAAGCAAATAATATGTGAAAATATATTATCTTTGTTATTTGAGTTCAACCAGATTTAAGTTAAAAGATTTGGGGTTTTTTTTCCTCTTTATAATTAGTTATTCCTTATAAAATCAGGGTCTAGTAAAAGAAACATGTATTACATGTACACTTGCTTTCACTTAATATATGTTGAAATTATAAGGCCTGTAAAAGAAATGTTCAGAATTTCAAATATGGCTGATGTTGGAACAGGAATGATAGATCTAGGATCCTTATAAATGCTATAATTTGAGCAGTAAAATTTCTTCCTTGAATGATAAATGGCTGCATAGACTATGAAGAAGGAACACATTTGTATCCTGTTCTTTCAATAATAGCTTCCAGCTTGTTGTCCTTCAGGTTGCTTTCAGTAGCAGCATTATAATTTCAATAGTATGTAAAATCAGTCTTTCATTACAAAAAAAGCTCTTAGGCAAGTGCAATGACACTTGCACATTACCAGCAATGAACACCAAGCAAATTTGTAATGAAAGAGAACTTCATGTGCTGCCACACATCAACAATCTTGGCTTGTTTCCCTGATTTGTTTTGCTGTTTAAATTTTCAGCATCAAGTTCTGAGTGCTTTTGTTTCTTCATACCCATACAGAAATTACTTGTTTCACATCTCAAGGCTGTGAATTTAAATGGACTGTGAACTAAGTTTTTGGCTCCTTTGTCAGGTGATTTCATCCTGTTCATAATGAACTGTGCTATTTCTACATGATGGACTGCAATACTGGGGGACCAGGGGAAAAATAATGACAGACACAGAGAGAGGGCTTTCTGTCTCCTCTGTTTTGTCCTCTGATGTGTGAGGGGTGTGTGCACAGCAGGTTGTGTGTCTCAATTTTTACATCTGCTTATTCATCTAAGGAGTAGGAAAAAATTTTGCTGTCCATGCTGCTCACTATTCCCCCTTCTGCTTAAGTGCTGGAAATGGATGGTAGTGATTCTCTTCTTTGAGGAACTAGAGTAGGTAAGACACAGCTGGCATGCAGCTCATCACTGGGGTAGACTCAGTCTAAGTGAATTGGACATATATTCTTTACGTGTAATGTCTTTAACAGTAGTCAGATTTGTTTTTAATAAGGTTAGAAAGTAGGATTTTATCTTCTGAGTCAGAAGAACGAGTGAAAAAAGTGGCATTAAGATGCACAGAGCACAATTCAACTTGCATCACTTTAACCATTTAAAAATCAGGCATCTGATTTTATTCATCCAGGATATCTGCCATGTTTTCCTTCACTACTCAGCTGAAACTGATGGTCTGAATCACACTCTGAGTGTGCCTACCTCATCTGTCTTTCTGCTATATTGTGGAGGCATTCGGTGAGATTTATGGCCACCCTTCAAAATAGTGTATATGAAACTCTCTGGTAATATCACTGTAACTGTTGTATTGGTTTGCTTTCACCCCTTTAATTATCTGACAGTGCAAAGTTCTTTGTTACCAGCAGAACACATACTCATATACCGACTCTTAGAGATAAGTGTTTTAATTCTATGCAATTCATTAATAAACACTAGCAGCTCTATGAAGGAAGTAAAAAATTCCACACACATACTGTAGCAGTCTAGTCCTTAATGAGATTTTTCAAGCAGATTGGGCTCTAGTCTGCTGTGGAAAGGTAAAGGATCTCTGAGTACTTTAAACAGAAGAATGCTTTGCAAGAACGTGGCTGTGGTGGAGATCTCCTGAGTCTTAGGAGTCTCAAGTTTTCATAATAAACTCATGTCTGGCATTCCTATTTATATCTTTAGAAAACCACCCTTCAATTTCTGCCGGTATTTTGGCACCTCTAGGCAGTTATGTACAATATTATATGTTAGAACAAATGCTGGATAAAGCCATTGACATTCCAACGATCTTGTAAGAGGAGAGCTCTTAGGAAATTTAATATCCTCACCCCAGAACAGGAAAAGTAATCTTCCAGGTTTCAGGAGATGGATGGCTGTATACTCTATTTTATTTTTCTATATTGAGCTCAACGGTCCTAACTATCATTAATCATTTCAGAATCTCTGCATTGCTATTTTTAGAAGCATAAAGAATTTCAGTATTATAACATGATATGTGCTAGAAAGAGGTCAAATAAATGGTCAGCAGTGGAGATTTGCTGCTAGAAGTGCATTGGGATAAATTTGAAAGTAACTTTATACTGCAGAACTACTGTGTGAGTGTAAAGAAATTTACTAAATTACAGATTTCAGCTGCTGAAACATTTTAAAATAATATTCCTATTTAGTTTTTCAATCCAGTAACCTCAGAACACAGCAGTTGATTCAAAACAGGTATCTTGGATTTAACTTCTAAAAACTTCTTTAATTTAACTTCTTTCTCATTTTTATGCATGTTTAAAACCCAGGTGCTAAAAAATGGTATATAGGCATTTTATGTCTTTCTTCCTTTTTGTCACCTATTATGAGCACAAATTATGTCAAATCACCTAATGGAGACAGCTCTGATTAGGGAGCAAGTTCTACTTCGTCTGTGGGAACTGGTCTTGGCAAGACCATGTACAAGAGGACTTCAGCTGATGTCCCTCATTTGCATCCAGATGTGTCCATTTCTTAGGAAATTAACATCAGCCAGAGATAAATTTAGAACTCTAGCTTTCATGAATTTACCTAGTAATATGGTGAGACTAAGCATGTTCTTATGGTGTCATAACACCAAGGTTAGTTCATTAAAAACCAGAGTTTAACTTTGAGTGTAAAAACTTCTTTGCAATGCAGAGGTTAACTGCAGAAAATCTGGTTTTAACCACAGCATTACGAGTTTACTAACTCCAGGTACTTTTTGTGCAGTTTGTCAGCAAATTAAAAAAAAAAATCACAGCAGTTAAAAAAACCCCAAAGCCTAAATTTCTGCCTTGCTAACAGATATCTTTTGGGCTTAGATCAGGTCAACTGCCCAGCTTTCTTCTCATCTTTTCATTTAACTTTTTGTTCAGTACCAATCCTGCTACTTCTATCACGTTGCCATAAGAGGCAGTAGAGTCCTCTAGACTTCCAGTGCCTTATGCTTATGTGAGTTGAATACACAATAAGATTTAGGAAAAAAAGAGTCTGTTGTTATTATTTTTATCAACTTAAAAATATGCATGGTAGCTAAGCATACAGATGCACTTACTTCCTTAAGTAAATCAAAAGCATTTTCTCCTAGAACACAGTCCTTGGAGAGTCTGTGCCTTTTTGATAATGTAATGAAGAACAGAACAATACTGGAAAAGTGGCAGATACACTTTGACAGGGATATAGAGGAAGTTTTAATTTATCTTGAATTGGGAGAACATTTTCTTGAGTAGTTAATATTCATAATGACTGTGTAAAAGAAAAGTAAACTAGAAGTCCATCAGTACACACTTGGGCTGTGATGTTGTTACATGTCATAAGTGAAAATGGCTTGGGATTGATCTAGGAATTGTTTTTCTGAAAGATGGTATTTTACTCTTTTGGGTCCTCAACAAAGCAGTGTTTGATCACATTACAGCTGCAGTTCTGGACATGCTTTTAGTTCTGCTGTAAAACAGAAGCAAGGTGATAAATGTTTGGGACAATTAAGTGATCTCAGGAGTTGGAATCCTGACATAATAAAGTCAATAGCAGAGCTTCCATTAACTGTAATGGGGCCAGGAGTCTGGATCATCATCTTGGGACTTTGATCAAGGGTCATGACATTTAACCCCATTTTCATTGTAGGTAAAGCTACCAAGAAATAAGGTGATTCCTCATCCCTAATTGTTCAGAGCACTGTTCATAGCTTGGAAAAGTAATATGTGTAGGTGTTTCAAGGATCTGTCGAATTCTTTATGTATGTCATGTTTTGAGATCTCCTGAAATGTCTCACAAGGGAAGAGAGGGAAAGCTGTTCATTGTTTCCCGTATTGTTAGCAGCTATAGCTGTTATCACATGTATACATTAACATACAGAAATAGTATTCTAGATGTAAATCTAGATCTGTTAATTTTTTTTTTCTTTTCCCCTGCTGTAATATGATGTATTTAGGCTTTCAAGCTCAGATATTTTAAGTAGAAAAACAAAAGTGCATCACCAAAGCTTACTGAAATAGCAAATCATAGGCTGCTAAAACATTTAAGATGCTGGGAATTTTAGTTCTAAAAACAATAGAAAAGCTCTTGCTATTGCCTTTGTTTACCACCCATGTCTTTGTTTTAACTGTATGCTTTATAAATCTACAGATTATTGCCTTTATTGAAAAGTTTGCATGTTATTCAAGATGACTTGTAAACTTGACTCAATCTTCCCTAGCAAGGGAAACAGGAAATACCAGAGAACACTAGACTCAGTAAACCTATAAAATTTGAGAATGCAGCCCATTATTTCTAGAGACTTTTCACATAACACTTTGGGAAGCAATGACTAATTAGTTTTTGGCTTTAACAATAACAGTTTGAGGGGATTTTTGGTTTTGTTTTTATAGCTTTCATATTAGGTAGAGGAGGGAAAGTGACTCTGAATGATGAAATATTGGCAGTGTATACACTTGCTTCTCAGTAGGAGCTCAGCTCTTTGATCCCTAGTACAATTACATTCACTGCCCAAGTTTTATTGCCATGCCGGAGAGTTAACAAGCAGCCGCTACACTCATGACAGCATCCTAATAGATTTTTGTTCAATAGGTAATTGAATATTTAAAATTAATGTCTTAGATTCTCTGGATTCTTGGTAGTAATTAAATGTTCACAGCATTTTTTCTTGACTGCTTCACAGCAGTAAATAGAGTATTTATATTGATCGGATCTATCCAACACTTCAACAATTCTTCTGTGTGTTAACTGCAGCTAGAGAAACACTTTAGTTATTGTTCCTTTTTTCCTGGCTGAATGCTTTGTTGAGTGTTATTCTTAGAATTGATAAAAAGGCAAAGCTCAACTGACATAAAGCTCCCCAGCTTCCTGAAGAATATTTAAATTTGTACTCACTTTGGGTTCTTCCTGTAAGAATGGACTTCTTATCAGGTACTAATGAATTTTAAAAGTTGCAAATATGATGGAGGCATATGTCAATGGCAATTGATAATTTTTATTTTTGTTATTCACTTCTGTTATTCATTTATTCCTTAGTGATCCTTCAAGATTTTAGCTGATATTTCAGCTAATTATAGGAAATATTCTGTGGGTAGCTTTCTGAAATGGGGTGGAGGAATTAACTGTTACCCAGTGAATAGAATAGATGACTGGAAATCAGAAAGACCTGATTTCATTTGCATTTTCTCCTATTTTGCTAAGTGGCCTTGGAAAACTGGAAAAACTACAGAGGTTAAACTACCGTCAACATGCAGTTTTGTTCTTTTTAAGTAAAGCTTTACATTCCAGAATATCTTAAAAAGTTTTCATGATTTTCCATTCTATTACAAACTCATAATGTAAAAACATGGGCACGAGCTAAAATATAAGTAATTGCCCATGGACCTGAAGGGTTTTATCTGCCAAGTAAATTATGTAATGTCATGAAGAATGGGGTGCTGGAATTTATGCTACTAGATATAACTTGTATCATAAGTAGAAATGCAAAGAATTACCTTTGTGACAGAAGATTTTCATACCATCCCAAACCAACAACACTTTCTTGTTTCCATGTTCAACAGGCCTCACTGGAATAAACTTTTCTGCAGATGATTTTCATTTTCAGGGTAGTCCAATAGATTGTGCTCTTCTGTGTTCTCCAAATCATCCCAGCATGATTATCATGCCTTTTGGAGAAGAAAAAGAAAAATAATATGCATATGGCTGAGTTAAAGAGATGCACTTTCTATTGCAAAGTTAAGCAAGCTAAAGCAAGACTGAGTAATAGTCCATATGTTCTATTTGATCAAGATTTGTTTGATCAGTTGACAAGAAGAGATTCAAGGAAAGCAATTAGCATCAATACAAACTCTTTTCTCCCAGATTAAAGAAAGTGATTACATAATGTCAGGTTTCTTTGTGTTTTGATTATATGGAGAATGATTGCTTGATTATGACAATGGAATTATAAAAAGGCCTTGAAAAAAAGTCTCTCCGAATATTTTCTTTACCTGTCCTAACAAACCTTCATTTTGGCAAGTGAAGAGGATCACTCCATGATAGTGAATAAGGTCTCAAAAGGTGCAAGAAGATGTGGACTCCAGCTAATCAGCTGAATCCATTTAAACCTGGGTAGGGTCAAAAGCAGTTTCTGATCAATATATAAATCAGTGACTTCACTGCTGTATTAGACAGCGTTTAGAACAGAGCTTACCAGCTGTGGATGCCCTAAATTGGTGGTGCCTAACCTCTGGTCACCTGCAGAACTACAGGGCACAGATAATGGGCTATTCACAGTTTCCTCTTCCTGTTGGCTTTGATTTTAAGATCTTGATTTTCTACAAAGAGATTTAATCAATTTCTTAGTCAGGATGTTGTCCATATAGTATGAATAGGTGGAATGACTGAGTTGGTAAAATTCCCTGACAGTAGCACTGTGGCAGGCCTTAGAAAAATTAATGTATTCAGATTCAGTGATCAATATCTGCCTTATATTTATTTCATTCCTGTATTTTACCCATTTTAAGATAAACGCTTTGAGTGCAGCCCAAGTAATCCTTGTCCTGATGACTAATCCGGTAATGCTGTTACAAATTACAAGTAGTGTTGAAATACTTTATCTGGTTTGATAGTCATATGTCATAGAAACATAGAAATAACAGTTTTTGGTTATCAAACATTTTCTGATTTAAGATACCGTCAAAACTAGGTTTTCTGGGTAACAGCAGAGGTAACTGAATAAGTAATAGAACTGAGTAATGCCTGTTCAGATGTATACTGCGAAAGAAAAGTGATTTAAAAAAGCCTTAGTTATTTAAAGATTCCTCTGTCTGGTTTTATGTTTCTAATTTGCCTGTAGAATTACAGGAGCAAGAGTACAGGATACTTGAAAAGTAAATATTTTTCCGAACTCCTTTATGTTTTTAAGGATGAGATATCCCCTGTCCTGAGAACATGTCTATCTTGTAATTCAAAACCTAAATGGTTGAGTTTAGTTTCTGGATGCTGTCTAAAAACCCCTTCCCGTTTGCTGCATAAAGTTATTGAAATGCAGTCTGTTACTGTGAAACCTGCTACATATCTAGAGCAGTTTACTTAGGAAACTACTGTGGTATTTATTTTTCTGGAACGTGAGAGGTAAAGCTGATGTGATGGAAGTGAGTGGCTCCCTCATTCTGAAACCTTAGACCAGTTTGTGCTAATTCACTGATGGATGTGCCTAAACACATTAATAAGGCTAAAATAGACAGAGGCACCCAATGACGCATGCTGGGCTGGGGATAATGGACTAGCAGAGAGGTTTACTGAGGATCTGTTCCACTGGGAACAGAGCCTTTATAGCCTAATTAGAGCCCTGTAAGCCTCCATTTAGTACTGGAAATCCAGTATCAGGTTTACTGAGCTGATTTTAATTAAAACTGATGTTAGCCTCAACTTCATGTGGGTTTCTGACCAAAATAAACTTGTGTAAGTAATGTGTGTGTGCATATCTACATGTGTACCTACATATGTGTACATACATATGTTGGAGAGTACTTGGTGCTGGTGTTTGTATTCTGTTGTGTTGAAATCTTCTGTAATTAAGAACAGATCATCCCTGTTTTTAAACTAGTAATTGTCTGACTTTGAAGGAAATAGTGACAAGTTATTTTTACTTCTATGTTATCACCTGTCATGTTGAATCTAGTACCAGGTGAGGGCTCTGTGACCCTTATACTGGGAGAGGTGGGAGGGACGTTTGTGCTTCCCTGGTCTATAAATAACCATTTTTCTGTAACCATTGCAGAACCAGGTGTCATGTTGTAGATGAATAGAGCACTACTCCTACATATAGAGAGGACTGTAATATCTCAACAAAGGAAATAGGTTTAGGGGGATTTTTTAGCTTTGAGATTTTAGAAACCTGGTGTATGGACAGAGATTTAAAAAAAAGACTACACTATAAAATGTGAGGGAAGACAGCTGCTTTTTAATTTCTAGTTAGGTAGAATGGGAAATTCTTAATTAGAAAATGTATTTTATATATTTCATTATCTAAAGTGTGTGTGAGAGATACCCACATGGAATTGAGGAAAAAAAAAAAGGGAGAGAAAAAGAGAGGTAAAATAGTGGCATGGTGAAACAGAAGAAAAAAATCTGCGATTAGATTGTCTTTATACCCTTAATTTTCCTCCTTTTCTCTTTGTGCATAGCCATTTCACTTTTATTGTCATGACTTTTTTTTTCCCTCTACAGAATGTGGCTTGTTTGGTAATACTTGATAGATGATCTAGCTGTATAGGTGGTTCTGTAAAAATGTCTCATTCTTTCTTTTTTGGGCAAAGCTCTAACTTTATTTTCCACCTTCCTTCAATCCTGCACTGGATACAGAATTTTGTGTGTTTTCTAGCATTTTTGATAGTGGCTATTGACTATTTTATCTAAGTATTTCACAAATTATTTCTGCCACATAATGACCTTAAAAGATGAGACTGTGTTATTTGTATATTTCACTTTATAGCTAGACAACTCAAACTTGGGGCACTGCTGGTGGGTTACTCTGACTAGTTCTGGTTGATCTAGGTAGTCAACCAAGGGCTGTATAATAAGATGTTCTGCACTGTGCTTCCCAAATTGTCCTGAGAGAAGAACATGGTTGTGCTATATTAAGACAGCATAGCTCTGACTTGCAGAGCATTCTGCTGTTCAGACATATCCTCAGAGGTTATCTAAAATAGCAATATAGCTACCCAACTCGAAATATTCTGCTTCTCAAAGTGCTCAGTAATAGTATCACTATGTATCGGGTCAGATCCATTCTACTTCCATTGCAAATATCTCCTTCAGCAGAAAATCAAAACTTAAACCCCAGGGAAATAATTTCAGAACATTCAGTTGGAAAACAGCAAAAACCCCAGGTGCTGCTTGGGATAAATTTGGATTAAATTTTGTGTCTCAGAGGTCCCATGGTGTTAAAGCTGCTTACTGTGCTGTCCAGCTCCTGAGCTCTCACAGCAGCATCCTGGGCACACAGACTCTGCTGTCTTCAGGGGGGACAGGAGTCCCAGCACAGGTTCCCGAGGAGCAGGGAGCTCTGTAAGGGGCTTCTCCCAGTTACCCACTAAGAAATACTAGCGCTAAGAGTGCAATATCTGCTCTTCTCTCCTGCATTAGCACCTTACTTGATAATTCAAAAACCTGCTTCAATCTACTGGGCAAACACAACACTGAGGTAGATGTCTAGGCTCTGTCCTTCACTTGAGAAGAATCTTGTTATTTCAAAGGAGAACCATGGTTAAAGGCTGATAACAGAGTGGCAGCTTTCCTGGGGAAACATGAGCTCCCTCCCTGCAATCAACCTAAATAATAAACCTAGTGCAAACCCCAACAATTAACAGCTCAAAGGCAGAGCTGTTTAGTTACTCTCTTCTTGCTGTGTGTTAATGATTGTGCAAACAGCTAGCTTAAACCACCTTTAATTTATTCCAAGGGTAAATTTCCTCTTTTAGGAAGACTACCCTTACAATTTGTTGGGGTGGAGGTTACGTTCTGGTGGTGCCACCATGGGAGAGACAGCTGGCAACAGGGAGGAGACCTGTTGATCATCACCACTTAGCTGGAGACTCCTGTGTGTCACATCAGATTTTAGCTCTACTCAGTGTCATGCCAGTGTAAAGGGAACGGAAAGATCATTAATTTTCCTTTGCTGTCTAGAGAGAGAAGTTGTTACAGCCTGCTCCAGTCAGCAAATGGCAACACGCAAACACCACAGGAGAGGCTCCCTAGGCCCTGGGCTTGGCCCAACAATCTGTGTCAATGTGCCTTTAGTCTTTCACACAGAGGGAAAATGTCTCACATGGAGGCTATGGGGTGCTGACCCATAGCTCTCTCCTTCCCTGGGACTTCAGGAATCATTGGTCAATGACTTTACCAGGATCTGTCTAAAAAGGCAAGGAGAGAATTAAGACCTCCGGAAGTGTTCAGCTTCTGTAATCAAGAGGAAGGCTTGCAGTTTCTTTCCTCGTTCAGACAAAACTTCCTAACTCAGTAAAAACACAAGGAAATATTCCTTCAGGTGATAGTCTCCAAGCTGAGCATGGGTAATGTGGAATTTGGAAAAGAAAAATACTGTGTGCACAATGCTCTGGCTTTAGACGCTGCCAGGGCCTATGTTCATTTACCCATGGCGAGCTTCACTGTAGCTCATAGACATTCTTATGGTCTGGTTCACATTTCTGGCAGCATTGCCAAACAGTAAGCTCAAGGAGAGTCCCAGTCAGCTGTGGGCTAGGTGGGCCTTTTTCAGATAACAGAAACAGTGCAAAATATACATTGGAAGGGACCTCTAGAGGTCTTCTGTGCCCATATCCGTCTTAAAGCAGGTCTACTTTAGTATATGATCAACAAATAATTTTCTTATTGGTCCACTGAGAGCAGGTTTTTTCCCTTGCATCATATTTAAATGGTGCTACTCAGATCCATAACTCAACAAGAGATTGATTAGGTGGGAGCAATAGAAGACACTTCTCTGGTCAAGTAATGTCTTCTCTGGCAAGTTTTGTTACATATTTCTAAGACTGTGGAGTATTGATTCTAAGGCAGTAAAATTGTTAGTGATAGGGATTTTATCTGGACAAAATACCTTTTCCTTCAGTCCAGATTTTCTCTCCAAAAGAGCTGTCTTAGCTGGCTCAGTTGCTTTATTTATTTTTTTGCTCCCTCACACCTTGAAAATTATGGGAGGGAAACAGCCGAGGTAAGGAACAGATTTAAGTTATTTTGCAACTGTGAGAGCTAAGTACAGGATAATATAATGAAAACATTGGATAACCTGAATGGTAAGTTCTTCACTCACTCTATTCCTATTCTAGAACGTGCAAAATCACGGCTTAATTGGAGTTGTAGTCAGTCTCTGGTAAAGTCATTGAGAGTTGAAAGGGCTGAAGCCTCTCTTTGTTGATATGGGATCAGTTCTGAAATGGCTTAGGAAGAAGAAAATCTGTTTTGGTTTACTGCAATCTATATCATGCCTGTAAAAATGATCCTGAAATATATTATTCAGAATGCATTTTCACATTACACCAGTGTGTACAGACTTTTTTGCAGGTGGCTGCAAGGCATATGGATAGTATGGAACTCTCGAATTCTGAAACTTGTATTTGACTCTTGTTTTAAAAACACACAAGAACATAATAGTCTGGACTCCATTACAAATTGATACATCTCAGGTAACTTCATGAACTACATCAGAGTAACTGGCTATATATTGTAAAAAAGACTAGCATGTGGACTAATAACTAATGTTCATTTATTGAAAAGCCTGGAAGAATTTTATCTATGTGATATGGAATGCTGACCTAACTGCTACATCCAAGATCAAAGCTTGCTTGCTGTGCTAGATCAGCCTGTTAAGAGTACAATATTTTTTATGATTATTTGATTATAGATCCAGTTTATTTTACATAATAATAATAATCGGTAGATTTTGAATGTTATAGTATGGTATTTTGGGGTTTGTATTGTAGGGCTCCAGCAGATGGCAGGGGAGACAGACTTTGTATAGGTGAAGGTCTCAGGTACCCTGTTAAATTAGTACAAGAAATTAAGTTTTATTTGAACTTCAGCAAACCTGCCAGTTTCCCTTCATTTCACTCAAGTGGAACTAGTGTATAGGGTTTATGGGGGCTCACATGCCCTTCATGGTTGTTGGACCTTAGTTTGTGAAAATAAAACATACTGTAATAGGGGTTGCCCATTTGGGATCTGGAAAGATTACAAAGGTCTTTTTTCTCCTGTAAATTTCAGTCATTGATTTTAGATTCAGCACCTGAAGGAAAAATAGCCTATGGGGACAGTCCTGCTCTCTAACTTAAAAATATTTCATAAAAGAAGCATAAACATAAGGGGCTCTGATGTTTGTAGGCAGGAGCCAAGGCCTGTCTCTGTTCTCATTTAAATCACAGTAAACCCCAAATAATAAAACTGACATAGTCCATATGCATTATTAAGAGACTCCATTTGGTCAAGATTCCCTGTCTAATCCCATAGAACACTCAATAAAGCAGCTGCAGAAATCTCTAGGTAGGTAAGAAATTGCCAAATAAATTAGTAGCCCATAGAGAGCCCTAGGTAAAACTTAGAAAAGTATTTTTCCTCTTTTGAAATGGGTTTGTAACATGCTCTGTGCTCACCTGAATGAGGACTACAAACCTCTCACCTGTAGGAAGAACAGCACAGACAGAAGTGTGAACATACAGCTTGTGAATTGTGGTCTAAATTCTCTGAAACTTAGCATTAGGAGATGTGAAAGAAAAAATACTGCAACAATCATATTTTTTCTGGAAGAACCATTTGTCAGTGAGATAAGAGAATCCATACTAGGTCATGCTGGTATGAGAATTTACATCCTCAATGTGTCCCCTGGTATATCTCCACTTTCTCATTTAACTTCCTCACTTTAATAACTACAAATGGTTCTGGATCTCTTGTGATCTTTTTTGTAAAGCAACATCTGTGGCTGCAGCAATGTTTTTCTGGAGGGCGCTCCCTTCCTAGGGAAGTTACTTTATTCATCAGCTTGACAGCTAAGTTAGCAAGTTTGTCCTTGGGAGATTCTGTGCTACTTTAAAAAGAGAACAGAGCAATTCTGTTGAATTCTTTCAGGGACCATGAACAGCCATAGTTAAATAGGAAGTGCTGTTCAGTGGAACAGAATTGCTCCCCCTTATGTCAAGAGCTGAAATTAGTTTTATCATTTTATGCTGTTGGTAGGATTTCTGAAATAAGTTGTTAACTTTAAGTGAACAAAGAGGGGACTAACTTTTCCTGATGCATGCTGCACAAACAAGGCAGAGCTTGCCTTGTTTACTGAGGCCTTGCACTGTAGTAGCCTTACATTGATGGTGGAGGATTCCTAGCAATGTTTATCTGAAGAAATTGTTGTGCTGCTGGTAACCATATAGTGAAAAAGAATATATGCATAAGCAAAAAATTTAGTTGAAGGAACTACAGCTGCCACCTTGCTCAAGAACATAATACCTTAGTAAAACTATTTCAAGTCTTTCTTTTCTCTGTTAATTCTGATGGATTTGTGAGGAGCTTTGTTGCATGTTCTCAATGGGGAATTGCTATCTAGTCACTGTGGGTTGCTAGGTGTTTGTCAAAGATCCTTTGGGCAGTGGATGTTCTCAGCCCTTCCCGAACTGCTCTAAATATCCATCTGTCTTATTTATCTGCTGCTATGTCTAATCTTCGTGTTTCAGTCTGAGCAATCAAATAATTTGTCATTGGAGTGAATGAAATTAAATGGAATTGTGTCTAGGTAATTTCACAGTTACCACATTTACCTACATCTTTTGCAATGTTTTAGTATCAAGGGAAGCCTCTGGAAGTTTTAATTTTCATATATTTTTGTGGTGTTATTGATGGGGATCATGAAAATATGAGTTTACTTTATAGTTACGTGTGTTATGTCTGAGAACATAGATCCAAAATCCAAGTTTTTCAGTCCTTCACAGCATTCAGTCCACACTGAAAAATGACAAAAATTCCTGAATTCTACCTAGGAGTTTTGCACATTATAGGAGAACATAGTAATGGATGAGGAATGGAATGCTTGGTAGTGTTGCTGAGCATACCTGTTAAACAGAAATTTGTAGCTGCAGCAAAACTAATTAGGCATTTTTTAGTAAGACAATAATTGTGTCAGAGCCAGCAGGTAACATACTTACTTCTAATCAGCTTTCACTAATCACAGAAGGTAAAATTAGTTATTAGTATTGAATCACAACTTTCCTTAAGTAGCAGTCTAAATCTAATTATCGTAAGTTACTTTACTTTCCACTTAACACTTTATTGTTGTCCACAAAGGTTTTGGTGAACCAGAGGCTATTTATACTTGAGTTGATGATGTGCTGTCTTTTTATTCAGTATATTTGTCCAATTGATGTGGAGTGATCAGATACTAATTCAGATACTGATTTTGCAGCTGAAAAGTTCGTGACTCCCATTAGAGTGAAGTCTGGTATCTTGATTTATCATTTGATGCATTTTGAGGTTGGTTTCAAATTTGTGTAAACTGGCATGACTTTATGACCTTCCAAATTCAGTGCAACTCATATCTACATTTGTAGGAAAAGAGGATTAAGCAAGAAAGGAAGAAAAAATTAGTATTAAAGTAGCTTTTTTAAAAAATATAACCCATTTTTTTCCAGCAATTTATTTACTTTTTGAAATATTAAGGTGCCACAGCTTAAAAGAGTATGTCACCTTCTACGAGGTTCCTGTTGTCTTCAATAATACTATGACTGTAGAGTCTCTAGAATAGCAGAACTGAAGTCAGTGGAAATAGAATTAGACCAATGCTGAAGTCTTCCAGAAATTCTGTCCTAAAAATACTTGTGATGTCTTATGAGTTCATTCATGTGGTGAGGTCATACATTTGAGCTTGAACTCAGTGCTCAATGTCTTCAGCTCTCTAAGTGGGAGTGTTGGAGAGCTCACAGAAGAGGCTGCCTGATGGAGCTGTTGATCTGCACCACATGCACACACACACAGAGCCTCCAGGATGGGTGGCTCACCCTGGCCTGGAGAAGCCTCTGTACCTGCAGTGGAGAGACCCCAGCATGAAGGGTGGGGACCCTGGGCTGTGCTGTCCCTGCCAGCAGCTGCTGCCCAGCTGCAGTGAGGAAGGCAGCTGTGCTGTGTTGGGTGCTGCAGCATGGCTTGGACTCCAAGTGGCATCCAAAGCCTGTAGTCCTAGGGAATGGAATACAAATATAGACAGATCTGCTGCCAAGTCTATGTTGGGGATGGAAACCAGCTCCAGGCCTTTTAACTTTGGGATTCTGGAGCAAAATCAAGATCTCCAGTGTGTAACAGAGCCGTGGCCTTGCACAGTTCTGCTCCTGACACATTTGGACACAATGAACAGGTCTAGTTCAGATGGAGGAGTAGTGGGGTGAAGGGGCACGATAACAGTACTGAGGTTTTCAGTTTTATCCTGCCTTTCATCTAATGTACATCATTTTAAAATAACTTTGTATGTATTTGTAGCTCTGGCAGCAAGTGCACAATTTATTCCTAGGTGTTGCAATGCTATAAAGTAAATAAAACAATTTTCTGGCTCTTTAGGTGGCTGTAGTAAATATTTGCTGGACAAAACCTAGAAAGAAATATAAACTTAAAAAAAATAAATTTTCTCTCCCCAAAATGGAATTGTATATAGAAGTTCCAAAACAGTTTTAAATTTTTTTCCCCAAGTATTTAATGGAAATTTGTAGGGTTTTGTTTTGTGGTTTCCTTTTCTTTCTCTCCAAAAAGCAATATATACTTTACATTTGAAAATTACTGGTGGCAGCATTTCTAAAAAAGAAGGTTAATGTTGCTCGTAAGTTGTGAGAACAGATTCCATGCATCAGTTCAGAAAATTGCTGAGCTATTCTCCTCCAGTCTTTGTGGACTTTACATGAATTTGTGTTATTATAAGATAGCAAGCTCTGATCCTCACATGTAGTTTACAAAAGCACGCTTCAAGCCAGCTCAGGGAAAGTGATTATCCATGTGGAAATTTCTTCACTGAAGTGCAAAGGGTCTGGATTTAGGTCTGTAGAGTAAAATATGTCTTTAAACCTGAACTTAGCCTGAATTTAAACCTCTGAGAGATTGTTGTTTGACTTGAGATTGTTTTGGTTTAGCTGATGCTCATGGTGCCCATGTCTGCTCTACAGGACACTGTGCTGGTTTGAGGCTGCTTTATCTGTGCCAGGGGCTTGTTACTTTCCATCTGGGGCTCATTATTTCCAAAATTTTGCCAGAATAAGGGCTTCTGCAACTTCTGCACTGAAGGCAAAAGCATCTAAGACATTTCAATAGGTCATCTGAATGATGTTCTCCTCAAATGAAAATACCTTCTTCTAGCAGAGTTCTGCAGGCCATGGACACCAGCAGCTGGATTGCAGTGGGACCACCAATAAATACATCAGTGCCAGCAGGAGTACATGTGGAGCAGGTAGTCTATTCATGGGCTGAATTTATTAGCTATGTGTTTAAATTCACCAAAATAGGCTCCCTAAATAAACCTGTCTATGGTTGACCCACCATCATAAATTACTTTAAAAATAAAGTATAAAACCCATGTACTTGTAAGTGTCAATCTCAGGCATAAGTCTTGCACTGAAAGGTGTTCAGGTGATTTCCTGACTTATGTGGGGCACCATAAAAGATGGAGGATCTCAGTGTGAGAACAAAGGACCATTCATGCATGGGGTGTCTCAGTAAGTTCTGACTTCTCCACAGAAGTTTTATTTTTCCCATTTTTGGAAAAAAAAAAATTGTCAGTTGCTGCAGGTTGCCAGGAGTGTGTCCAGTCAGGTTTCGAATATCTCCCCAGATGGAGAATACACCAGCTGTCCTGCCAAACTCTTCTAGTGTTTGATAGCCTTTGCAGTATATGGGGAATATTTTTTTTTCTTATTTCTAGGCAGAATTGGCTGTATTTCAATTTATGCTCACTGCCTCTTATCCTTTCACTGAACACCACTGTGGAGACTTGGCCTCTTTCTTTACTAAGGTATTTATACACATTCACAAGATCTCCCTAATCCTTCTTTTTCTCCAGACTAAACATCCCCAGCTCTCTCAGCCTCCTTTTGAATGACAGATGCTCTACTATGTGATCCAAACTGTACTTGTAGATAGCAGACAGTCCATTTTAATCAGCTACTAGGTAATAGGGTTTTACCTAAACTCTGCTTAAAAGGACTTGCTATTTAAAACTATTTAACTCACTCAAAATAAACTACATTCTTTGAAGAGTAGGAAAGAAGAGTCCCTGTGCTATTATTTCAGTCAAGTGTTTTTTTTTTTTTCTGTTTCATTGGTTTTTTTTTTTTTATTATTTTGTTTTACCTGTTGGTAAAAATCTAAAGAGGAGAAAATTGTACCTGTTTTGCTACTCCTCACCTCCATTCCTGGAAAAGTGTGAGAGAATCTTTCATTGCTCAGTTCTGACTTCACAGTCCAGTTAAGGAAATGCATGAGAGACGGTGAGGCTGTATTGCCACCCAGAATAAAAATAATGAGTCAGTCCCCAAAACTCAGTAAGCTCAGAAGTTATTTACTGAATAATTATATGTTGTTTGAGTATCTTTAGGACAGTCCTATGTTTGCCCTCTTTTTTTAGGCTGAAGATGTATGTCATGTTCTCAAGCATTCATTTGAACTTTGTGAGATAAAATTATACATATTACAACATTTTTAGGCATTTCATTTTTCACTTCCATATGTTTATATATGCATATATACATACATATATATGTGCATATGAGGAAGCAAATTCTCAACTAAAGTTCTAATTGGTTAATTTAGATACATAGGGAAAAACAGAGATAGTGTGCAAGGAATCTGTCATAAGCTTGTATGACATTAAGTACTGCATGATGGATGCGATTCCATCAGCCAAAAGATGGAATAGCCAGTTTGTAATTATTTTGCTTCAAGATTATTTGTCATGGGACATTTTGTGGAAATTGTCTCCTTTTTAGATTCAGTAATCCACTAAGTACATCTTTGTGGATTTTATTATTTGAGAAAATTTTGTTTACTTTCATGTTTCTTAGATTTGATTATATACAGGTATATTGAGGCATAATTTATCCCTCTAAACTCAGTAGTACAGCTCTGAGCAGAAAAAAACCAAATGATTTCTCTGTCATAATCTGCACTTATATCCTCAGAATATTAAAAACCATACTAATATTTTACGACCAAGAAATGCAGAGTAGAGAGGTAATTGTTTACTAACACCCTGTAGAAATTCAACAAGTCCCTGAATTACATTTAAGGGATTACAAAGGAGCTTTTTTGGTTTATTTTTCTTTGGTCTTTAATATTTTCCCTGTAATTATTTTGCAGCAGATGTGAGCATCCTTGCTACCAAGCAACTACTTTTCTGGCTAGAATGTAAATACGTGATTCATTGTCCCTATGGAGCCTCAAGCACAAGCCTTTAATAGCATCACAGTTAATTATTAGTAAAATGTTATAGTGACATATTTTTCCTTTTGTTGGTTGGGGATGCCATTAAACGAATGGGGATGGCTCACTTCATTCAGATTATATTAGATTTATTACATTTGTGAGGTTTTGAAACTCTAGAAGAATAAAACCTACTTACAGGTTGAACAAACTGCCAAATGTAGCTGTATTTCAGAGAAAAAAAAAATCTTCCTTTCTTTTTCTTGATTTACACACACACACACACACACATGTATGTGTAAATATATATATATTTTTAACACTTTCCGTTTTTATCAGACTGTAAATATTAGGTCATTAACCCAAATACTTTTTTTTTTTTTGCATGTGCTATGCATCTGATTTTTTGGCTCTACCAGATTTTGCTGCACGTAGACCTGTCCAGAGCCCACTGCATCCTTGGAAGCAATAAAATAGGGCAGGTGGGAGTGGACGGTCCCTAATGGATTAAGTAATCTATGGAAAGGAGTTGCTCCTGTGTTTGAAGGCAGAATTAATAAGTCAATATGCTAGCTGATCCTTATTCTTTTTAGTGTGGGAAGGACAATTATTGTGTTCCTATATTTAATTTACTCCTATCTATGATTTTCATCTAGACACAACTTCAGCTTAATGAAGGATGTTTTTGAGTTCTCACGCTCTCCTTACTAGGTGAGATTCATTAGTAGTGTGTTTTCAGGTGAGTGTTTTTCCATGTAATCTCTCTACAGCCTGTGAAGATTTAGCACTTTCTAGTGTCTCATTTCTGTTTCAGCTGTTCTTATCCTTTAATATAAACATCACTTTGGAAAAAAATAAAAGGGAAGAGGCAGAAAAAAAAGAAATCTACCTTGTTGCCTTTGGCAGTAGTGTAGTTGGATCAGGTCCAGCCAGGACCTGGCTGCTCAGATCAGACAATTACTGTTTGTAGTTACATCTGCTTTTGTGAAATTTTGGTGCATCAGACTTTATATGTCTGCGTTTGCAAAAACCACAGCTTTTTATATTTAGGAATTCATAATATCCTTACATGGTGTTCTTCAACAAGGAATTTCCCTGCAATGAAACTGTTCACATGTGCAAGCAACAGTGGGACAATTTTATAAGAGTGGACTCTTAGATCACTTGGATGAAAGATGGGTTTTTCAATAACACAACTTTAAATGGTGCAGTGCCAGCTCCTACCTTGGCATTTTGCAGCTATGCTGCGTATTATGCAGGACAGAGAAAATAAGTAGTGTATAAAAGAAATGGCAGAAATATTTGATTCATGTTATCATTAGAGATGGTGAAAGGCATGAAATTCAGCAGATGAGTCAAATGGTGGGCAATCTGTACATCCACTGCTTGGTTTTAGAGGCCCTTTTCTTATACCTGGATGGGGAATTGTAAATTGGCTGCAGTGTAAAAACATGAAGAAGAGCTAGCTCTGTGGTCTGGCAGGTGTTGTAAGTCTTTGTCACACTTTTTCCATTTTCAGGGATCCACCTGTTACAGAACTCATGATACTGAGGTTTGGTCACTGGCTGCAGGTGACTTCTTTGGCTTTCACCACACATTGCGCCTCCAAGTCTTGTGTAGCCAGCCATGTGGCCAGCCACGTAACCAAACCTGAGTGCCAGGCTGCAGTGCTTTTACCTCAGTGGGTGTCACAGCTCAAGCCCATGGCACTGGGTGCATGGTCACTTTTTATGGCTTGAGGCTATACTGTAGAAAATTTTGGATATACTTTTAAGGAAATAATATATGATTGGAAATGTGTTGTTTTCTTATAACGAAGGAGCATTGTGGCTCAGGTTTGTGTTATACTTTCTTATGGTAAGAAGGCAATTATACCCGACACAAACAGCTGTTTTACCCAGATGCATATTTTCCATATGGAGTCCTCTGTGGGACTCCAAGGCAGCTCTACTGAGAAGGACTTGGAGGTGCTTGTGAATGTGAGGCTGGACACGACCCAGCAATGTGCACTCCCAGCTCAGAAAGCCAAATGTGTCCTGGCCTACACCAAAAGCAGCTTGGCCAGCACGGCAAGGGAGGGGATTCTGCCACTCTGCTCTGCTCTGGTGAGAGCCCACCTGCAGTGCTGCATCCACTTCTGGAGTCCCCAGCACAAGAGGAACATGTATCAATTAGAGAGAGTCCAGAGGAGGGCCAACAGGATGATTAGAGGAATGTAGCACCTCTTGTATGAGGAAAGGATGAGAGAATTGAGGTTGTTCAGCCTGAAGAGCAGAAGGCTGCAAGGAGACCTAATTGTGGCCTTCCAGTACCTGAAGGGTACAAGAAAGGTGGAGAGGGACTTTTTGCAAGAGCACGTGAAAGGACAAGGAGAAATAGCTTCACACTGAAAGAAAGTAGGTTTAGACTAGACATTAAGATGAAATTTTCACTCTGAGGGTGGTGAGGCACTGGAACAGGTTGCCCTGAAAACTTGTGAATGCCCCATCCCTGAGAGTGTTCAAGACTNGCTTGTGAATGTGAGGCTGGACACGACCCAGCAATGTGCACTCCCAGCTCAGAAAGCCAAATGTGTCCTGGCCTACACCAAAAGCAGCTTGGCCAGCACGGCAAGGGAGGGGATTCTGCCACTCTGCTCTGCTCTGGTGAGAGCCCACCTGCAGTGCTGCATCCACTTCTGGAGTCCCCAGCACAAGAGGAACATGTATCAATTAGAGAGAGTCCAGAGGAGGGCCAACAGGATGATTAGAGGAATGTAGCACCTCTTGTATGAGGAAAGGATGAGAGAATTGAGGTTGTTCAGCCTGAAGAGCAGAAGGCTGCAAGGAGACCTAATTGTGGCCTTCCAGTACCTGAAGGGTACAAGAAAGGTGGAGAGGGACTTTTTGCAAGAGCACGTGAAAGGACAAGGAGAAATAGCTTCACACTGAAAGAAAGTAGGTTTAGACTAGACATTAAGATGAAATTTTCACTCTGAGGGTGGTGAGGCACTGGAACAGGTTGCCCTGAAAACTTGTGAATGCCCCATCCCTGAGAGTGTTCAAGACTGGGTTAGATGGGGCTCTGAGGAACCTGGTCCAGTGTACCTGGTCTGGGAACCTGTGTCTCTGTCCATGGCATGGGGGTTGGAGCTAGATGATCTTTAAGGTCCCTTATAACCCAAACCATTCTATGATTCTATAATTCTGTGAATTTGAAATGCCGTAACATGGTAAAATCAGGCTCACACATGCCTTCTACTTAGTTTTAATAATAAATTGCCAAGTTGGGTTTTAGTGATTTTGATAAGCTTCTGAAACAGTAAGAGACATTTCACTTTTTTTATTTATAACAGAACTGTTTATGGTGGCAGATTTTTATTGAAGCAGTAATTCAACTAAGAATTGCACTGTCAACTCTTATCTCTAGGTAGGAAAGCAAAAGCAGGCATTTGTATTGAACACATATTTCATTGCTAAGTGTTATGGAAATTTTAATTTGTAACTCTCAAAGGAAATAAATAACTTTCTTTTCTCTTTCTGTTTAATGATCCCCCCCTCCCAATCAATCAACTTTTCCCTTTGACATCAATTTTGTTCTATTTTTGGACCAATTCAAAATTGGTCAATTGTAGGTGTAGGACCAATTGTCCAATTGAATTGTAGGACCAATTCAAAACCTATCAATTGTAGGTGGCAGCAGGCAATTTCCTATGGATTTGACAGACGCAAAGCCTTTATCCTTCAAGTCAAATTGCAAGTGCAGGGAGGAGACTGAAGAATTTGTACCTTTGCCTTAGGAAAGCTCAAATAATTAGTATTTGATATTTGACTCCATCTTGTCTATGCCACTTTTAAGCTGGAACAGAAACATCTCCACCAAAACTTCTTTCCTGCAGGTTCTTCCCTAATAGTGAAAACCATGAACTCAGATAAATTCCTAACACTAGTATCAGAAGCTTTATAGTTTGAATGAAAGCTCAGATCTTGCCATAGCTGTGAGCCACAGCCTTTTAGAATATAATTCATATATCTTTAGGAAATATGTATTCTGATAGGTAATTAAATTTTTTGATTTTTCAAGTTTTCCTACTTTATCTGTATTGCAACAACTTTCAGCACTTCTCACTATTCACTGTGATAACAGTTATCATAGCTGTTCACTAAAGTAAAATGAAATAGAGAAGATGTCTCCTGATTTTTCACTGGACCTTAAGGTGTGAGACAGACATATACTTCCCTTGGCTGTATTGTATATGTGCTCTTTTGGATGGGACGCAGGGGTGGACTCCAGAGCTGCTTGAGCCAGTGGCAAGAAAGTCCAGTGGCTCTAAAAGAAAAAACAACTCGGGCCATGTACTTTACTTGATTGAGAAGTATAATATGCAGTTGCAACTTTCACCCTGTCTCTCCTAGAAGTCAGACATTTTGAGCTTTGGACATCTAATGTTCAACTTCTTGTCAGAAAGTGTATAATAATTATATTTGAAAGGTTTTGATGCAGTGTAAGCTGAAGTAAACAAACTTATTATAAAAAGAGTGATGGTAAGATGTGTTGCACATCTTATATATGATAGAAATGTTGTCCATCATAAATGTTCGATCAGTGTATGTTTTCAAAAGAAATTTCATGCTTTGTGCAGCCACGCATCCCATTTAAACATAAGTAAATAAAATTGCTTTCCACAGAACTGTAGACAATTTAACTAGTTTTAAAATGGATACTGTTAAAGATTTAAATTTAGTGAAATAGCAGTCATCCTTGATTAATGATGATATGGCTATGAATTATATTTATTTTTAATCTGGTGTATTGACCATACTGAGTAATTTGCAAATGGGGTTAGTTACTGAGCTGTGCAGAAAATTTCTAGTTGAAGTGGAAAGACAACAGAAAATAATGTGAAGTGTAATTCAAACAATTGCAAAGTAGCTGGAATTAGGAAGTGTTTTGTTAGTTTCATAGTTTTGACTTTGTTATTTTTTTCATATTCCAGTGTTTCCCCCTCCCCCCTTTCTTTTTGTGCCCTGGGATAATTTAGAAATAGCTAGTGATCTCATCAATCCTGTCAGGTGGTGTAGTGAAGTAAATAAGGTCATTTAAGGCTTATCTTTAATATGCAATGTCATTATTTTTTCTGTGGATCAAATCTGCAGGGCTTAATATAATTTGAAGCAGGTTTAGTCCTGTCAGCTGCTGGCTTAGATTTTGAATAGAACTTTAAAAACTAAGAGTACATTAGTCTTTAGAAAAATATTCCCCAAGTATCATATATAAATGGATAGCACTAATCCTGTCACTTTCTACTCTATTTTTCCACAGTACCTTTTCTAAATTAATCTCTATTTCTTTTTTTCCTTTTTTTTTTTTTGAGGGGGGGTGTTTGTTTGTTTGTTTGTTTGTTTTCTATTTTACTACTTTTGATTTGCTCTTCTGCATACAAAATCTGTATATTACCGAGAACCCTCAAACTCATTTTCCTGCACCTCTTGGAAGGCACTCAGCATTTCTCAAGGTTAGACTCAGCGTTAAAATCATCACAGTTGAAATTTGTTTCTAATTTTAGGTGTGACACCATCTTTTGTGACATGATGTGACCATATTTGTGAGGAAGAGGTTAGGACAGCAAGAGTCATATCTTTAGCCTTGTATTTAATACAAAAACAACAAAGATGAGGAAATATCAAAAGAGGTGATTTGGCTGGGCTACTGTCTCTTTCTTCTCATATAAATAAGAAAATACAAAGCAATCCAGGACGTTTTGCAGCTGAACTGTCAGGATTTTCTTAAAATAAGGGTAGAGTGGAAAATCAACATAATAGTTATTAATATATGGAAATATGGAAAACAAGGGAACAGTTGGCTTGACACCAGGTTCAGTGATGATGCTTTTCATGCCAGCTCCACTAGTGTATTTGTAGAGCTCATAAAGGAGATCTTACTGAAGGCAGTGGTACATTGTAGGCATGACCCAACCTTTACTGCATACCTCTAACATTAGCTCACTATGGTTATTTTAAGCTTTTCTTTTAATATAACCTAGTAATTTCTTTGCTATTTTTTGCTTAGTTGGTATGAAGCACCTGTAAACACCAGGGCTCAATGTCCTGGTAGAATGATAGACCTCACTCCCTTTCGTTATTATTACTTCTAGAAAGTTTATTTTATCATGAAAACAAACTGAGTCACTCAGATGAGTTTAAAAAAAAAACAAACCTTGTATGCTTATGTTATATCTTCTCCTTGAGCATTTTAGCTTTCTACTACTTGATATTTCTCAATATTCAGCTAATAAAGGAAGATTGGTGCCAGTCTTGCAGATCCATGGATGACAAGTTCTGTGAGTTCTTTCCAGTCATGTGTCAGTGCAAGTGCAAAGGTAAAAGTTGCTTCAAAATATCCTGATGTCTCCATAGCACCATCCATGCACATCGTTCTTAAAGTAAAAAATAGAAAGTGCCCCTCCACAAGAACACACTCTTGAAATGAAAATGTAAGGATTTAGATAGGAAAGGATCCATAGAGAACTGAAGAAATTGTTGAAATTTGCACACCTAGATATGTTCAGAAAGCTTTGCTGTATGCTTTGCAAGCTCATCCTGTTTGGTGACGTTGAACATATGCTTTTAAGTCATTGTATCTTGTTCAGGCTCAGACTGATAAATAATGTGTTTTTTCCCAAAGTGCCATTTTTCTGTGTTGGTTTTTCTAGCAGACTTCCAAGTTGCACAGTAACTATCCCTCTTCTGCAACCACCTTCCACTCCTTTTCTATTCAGGGTGCAGCTGCCTTTCTGTGCACAGTGGAAAGAGTCTTTTCTGTTATGGAATAAAAAGCCTACCTTTGTTTCATGTTTGCCAAAAATACGGTTTTATATCTCTCTTTTCCATATGACAAAGGCTAAAGCTGCCTCTGGAGAGATTAAAAATGGTGAAAATTAAATATACAAGCCTTATAGTATGCTGTCAGTGTCCTTACATCTACTTTGACATGGTGAGTCAAAAGGAAATTACGCTTTTTGGATGCTTTCCCTTTCAGTTGGGATTGCACCAATTTATGACATGAAAATGCTGAGTTCAAGAGTCACCTCTGTTATTTAAGTGGCAAAACAGGAGAGGTCTCTACCAGTTTGTTGGCTTTTAAAGAGCTAGATATTTCCAGGGGGAAAGAGGCACAGGGTTAAGAGCAATGAAACTTAAAATGTGAAACGATTTCTGTATGCTATAAGCACCATTGTCCTCTCCAAAAAAAAAAAAAAAAAGGGATGTGATAAAATTGTCTGTGTTTGAAGTTTACTTTGAATTTGAGGGCTCAGAAGGAGAATTTCAGTATTTGAGACAACAAATCCTGCAGCATCTCTATAGACAGAGGTAACATGAAAGTTTACAAGTACAATAACAAAACAAGCAGTAAAGAACAAATTCTTCATTAGATTTGATGAAGAATGTTTGGGCTGTTAATAAGTAAAGAAATTGCAGTGCACAATGTCTATTAAAGGATCAAAGAGGAAGAAGAAAATGTGTGAAATATAGTGATAAATATAGACTGACAAAGATTAAAACAAAAAATTAGTGATCAGAAGCTTCTGGGAGAAGAGATTGTGGAACACTCTTTACAGAAACTATAGAAAGTAAATACAAGCGAAAAAACCGTAAATGAGAGGGCATTCATCTATGCATGAAAAGAATGGCAGAGCTGATAAATGTTTGACATGAGCCATTTTTTAAGGAATGCTTTGGATCTCTTTTTGAGTTCAATATTCAGCAGAGATTATGGCAGTTAAAACCTTGTGAAATAAATTAGTGGGTTTGGAATAAATATGAATTCTGATTATAACAGGGTATTTTCTTAGCTGGTAGCAGACCACTGGAAGAACTTTTCTTGCAGAAACACAGGCTGTCGGTGAATCTGAGATATCTCCCAGCACCTGGCAGTACAGGAAAGGAGCAATGGCAATGGTAGTACAATGACATTACAAAGCCACAACCTCTTCTCTTATCTGATGGGAAGCACTTTATCATCACCACAACAAGCCTCTTCCAAGTAATTTTTTCAGCCTGGTTGGAAATATCTTGGCTATATGTATAAACTCCATACTAGTCAGATATGGAAAAAAAGACCTATATTGCCTGGTAATGCTAGTGATTTTTCTGAGAAAAGGAGCTCAAATTCTTGTATTGATCTATGGAGGAGATTTTTCAGTCATCTTTTGGGAGACGTCTTCACAAACAAGAGAATAGCATGGGACACACCTCAGAAGTGTCTTTTGTCTGAGATTTTACTAAGTGAAGCATGGAGTCACTATTTTATCAGTGAGTGAAAGGTGGGGTTAACGGAGAAGAGCAGGACAGTTGTGTTTGTGCATTAATGAAGAAAGACTAATACAAGGAAGGAAAAGTGTAGAAGAGATGTTAGTCCTCAGTTATTGTTTTTTCCCTTGGAAAACACTGTCCATTTTGGTGGGAGTAGCAAACAAAGAAGAAAAGGATTGCATTTATAAATGGGTCCCACAATACAAAGACTGTTCTGGTCAGTTTGAAAAGAATATCCTATAGAAATATTTACCCTATTTGCAAATGAGGTTTCCAGACTCAGGAGAAAGGTATCAAGAGGACTGGTTAATTTAGTGTTGATGAGAGCAGAGACAATATATCATGGTCAATCATTTTTTAAATATTCTTATCCCAAAAATAGACCAAAGCTATCTGACCATGCCAGGCCTGGGCTGGAGATGAAATAGAAGCAGCAGGGTGTGTATGGCCACAGCTTCAGCTGAATGAGAAGAAAGGTCCTTCAGTTGGTCTCATTAACTCGTCAATGTACAACAGATTGAATGGCAGAAACGTTTACTCAAAGGCATGCATTTGGTTTTTTAGGTATTTGTTGCCTTTTTTTAAAAATTCATTGTCTTGAGCTAAAATTGATGTGTTTTTTCTTTAGAACCAAGCATTTAGTGTCTACATAAGTGAGATTCACTGCCTGCCACTGCTTGTCTTGTTTCTCCTTGTGAATGGAAATATCCGTAAGTTGTAAGCCTAGGAATCTAGAGACATAAAATTTTTTTAGCTATTTTTTTTTTTTTTTGCAAGTGGCAATGTTCTGTAGTTTACAGAACCACATAAAATGTTCTGAAGAGAAGTACAAGTTAAGGGAACACAGGTAAAAACAAAAAGCTTTTGAAATATGAAAGCAAGCAGAGCCTTTTTGTGCTTGTCTCTAGCTTTTGGAGAAAAAACATCTACTCTTGTGGTTTAGGGAAATCACATGCAGTTTTATTCCGGGAGTAATCAGCTATCTGAAGTAATGTAGACCCTACAAAGCATTGACAGCCATGGGTAGTAATCAGTGTTGCCAATTCCCTGTGGAAGGATGAAGATTACCAGTTGCTAACTGATTGTGTGCTGTAGAAGTAGTTTGGCAAAAGTATTTTAGCATAAAGAAAGTGTATGTTCTCCACTTCCATGATGTTTGAGCACCCTTAAAGCACTGATGTTTGAAACAATAATGTGAATTATTGTTTATTCCCATTGGACGGATGGGGAACTGAAACATAGTGTGTATGGGATCTCTGATCACTGGAAATCTGTGATCAGCAATTGCAACTCAAGACTGCTTAATCCTAATCCCCTAACAATTCTGGGTTTTTTTAAACATTCATTAACCATCCCTCATGGGCACTTTAAAGACATATATGATGAATACATAGATGGAAAAATGTCACTTTATCTTTTTGAATGTTACCACAGGAAAAGTAGAAACCTGTAAGAAAAAGAAATAGTCAAAAAACTCCACTAGTGTTTTGTATCTACCTTGTAGCTACGTGAATGAAAAGCAAATTTTCTTCTTGGTACTGCCAGACTAGGACTGCTGCAGGTCTCACTTTCTGCCAGTGAAAAATTACATTGATTCAGGTAGAGGAAAAAATGTTACTTTGTCAAATATGGGAACTGGTCATCCATGAGAGTCAGAAATAGATAATTTCATGCTCCGAATGGCAGTGAATGGCACAAGCCATGTTCAGGCTGGTTTGCTGTTTTGTATTTGGAATCAGGTAATGATACTGTACTTTCCAAGATGACAAGGGTTCAACCCTCTTACAGATTGGGTAAAATAGTATCATATCTTGCCTGCAAATTGAAAATTTGAAAACTAGATTATTAATTTTAATGATGGACAAAATTAATTCTCTTCAAGTCTGTGTGTTGAGCAGAATAGCACATAACAAGCCTTACTGTGTATCGTTTTTCTCTTCCAAAGACAATGAAAATAAATGTAAACCTTATCAAATGAGGTGGCCAAATTATATGGGTTGTTTATCAGCCTCTCCTGTGATGCCAGCAGTGTTGAGATTGTCCCTTTGTCTGCTCAGTGCCTAAATGGCACACTGATTGCTGTCTCCTCTGAGACAGGAAAATTACAGGCTTGTGGGGGAGTTTTGCACACAAACATTTAGAGATGCGGCGGAAACCAGAGTCTCTTAGCTAGTCTAAGTCCTAAAGTAACCTAAATTTCATCTGAATTTCTATGAAAAGTAAAGGCATCAGCTGAAGTCTTGCAGAAATCACCTAACCCAATATTCCTCTTTCTGCATCATCAGAAAATAGTGTGTTCTGTATAGAAACTAATTAAAGAATATTGTTCTCCTTTTCAAAGGAGACCTTAATTGATTATTTAACTAATGCAATTTAGACCTATACCAACATGGCTACAAATTGTTAGAACCTTGAGGCTCTAAAAAACCTTGTTTCAAGTTCTAAGATTTTTTTTTCACCCCACAGTGCCCAAAAACCATTTGGGTCCTGTTGGCTTTGTGCATATCTTTAAATGATGGTGCCTAGTTTGAGTAGTCAGTTATGTTGATTATATATATTTATATATATATATATTAGCATGACCACATAGGTTTTCTGCAATTCATCAATGCCTTCAGTATGCAAATCTTCCTGAATACCTGTCATATCAGTTAGTAAAAAGAGTTCTGCTTTAGTATAGCACTGTCAGGAGCCCTTTGAACTTCTGTCACTGTGCTTGTGGCTTGACGAGGCAGAGGATCTCATAAAAAGTTCTTACTTTTTGTGCATGGGCTTTTGGGGTCTTGCTGTTTTTGTTTGTGCTTTTTGAGCTGTACTGGAAAACTGATCTGATCTGATTTCCTTTCAAAATACGTGTATAAATATGTGTAAAATCTTGCCATCAGAACAAGGACAGCAAAGTAGCAGGAGCACATAAGGAACTCCTTAACATTGCCAGTGTTGCCAGTGAAGCCTGCATCCCATCCAAGTAAACATCATTCTACTGACCTGCTGATGCCAAGACTGCAGCAATAGCTGTTCTGATTTAAATGTTCCAAAAATATGTTGTTTAGCACACATAGTCTTCTTTAGAGGTTCGTTGTATTTAGCATGCTGGAGAAATGGCTGTCCTTGGATTCATGCATGAGAAACACATTGTTTTCCAATGCCACCTGAGAAGAAATTACTGAAGGAGTTACCATGATCATTCGATCCAGCCCTCCACAGCTGCAGGTCACTCTGAAGGAGGTCCATAGCCACTAATGATCTACTGACCACCTCTGTCCTTTCCTTCTCCTCGCACTGCACAAACCCCTTTGTGGCATCCTGTGACAAGCTTGTGGTCTTGGGGTCAGAAGGCAAAGTATCACAAAACAGCTGAGTTCCAGAAACAGCGTGTGAGAAATGAAAGCACATCCCAAACTTGTTTGTTACTGGTGCCTGCAGTGCTAAATAAGTTGGCAAAAAAATGAAATGGGAGCCATAGGACTGTAAAAGATTGACTGATGAAATATTTCTGTTGGCAACCATCCTGGTGTATTTCCAGCCTGACATTCTTTTTGGTAGGTATGCCTTGGAGATTTCCCCTTGCAAATATAGTTAATTGCTCAACTTCTCAACTTATTCATTCTCTGCTGGGTCCCAGAATAGCATGCTGTCTCTCTGAAATGCTGGAGGCTTTCTGCTGCGTCTGAGAGGACACTAAATGAACAAAAGTACATACAATGATTTAGTGCCCAAGTCAATAAAATACTCAATCATCACATGTTTTAAATGAGACACTTGCTTATGTACCTTTTAGATTTTTTTGTTTTTGTTGTTTACATCAGTATACTTGTGCTTTTGTGTTTCAACTGTGGTGTGTCACACCAGTAGCTGAAAGTGCTTTAAATTTTTTAAATTTTTATACACATGCATATGAGATTTATACATATAATGTCTTTATGAGAAATGCACTTTTTATGCCTGTAAATAGTTATGGAAAGAAAACTGTGTGATTAAATAGCTTACAGTAGCATTTTATTTGAAGTTTCTAAATAAAACCAGCTCTGCTGTGTTACTTCAAGTAAATTATTCCTTAATTGTCACATTTGTGTATAGTCCAAAAATGGAGACAAGCATTTCTTTAGAATGGTAAGCAAATTAATATTATAAAACATGAAGATTAATATTATAAAACATGAGGATGTTATTTTTAGAAGCATTCTTACTAGCAATTAAAATAAAAAATAAAGCTTGACCAAACTTAAGCCTGTTTCATCACCCTGGTAATTAACTTATGTGGGTTTTTTTCAGCCCTATTATTAAAGCACATCTATTTTTAGTTAAGGTGGTGCTCAGTTTTGCTGCACCCCTTTTCCAGATAACACAAAACCAGTCTCATGGCTTTAGTTATCATCCTTTGTCTTCTGAGATGTGGAAAGCTGCTAAGTCATGGCAAGTAAACCATTTGCTAACTGTATGCTCACTTTATAGTTGCCCAAGTTTTCTGGCTCCACCTTTTTAGCTTTTCTTTTTTTTCTGGAATTCTGGCAGAGGTAAGGAGAGAAGATGGAGAATAATATTAAAGATAATCTGGGTTGTGATTTCTTTATTCATTCCTGTGAACACAGTCCATGGGTGATGCATGCCACCTTGATCTGTCTAGCTTTTGTCCTTGGATACTTTTAGCCAAGACTGCCACTTATCCTGTGTATAGCACTATTTTGTGGACTGCTGAAAATGTACTTTTTTTTTTCGTAGACTAATCATAACACTTTGTTTGGATTATATTCAGATTAAAACAAAAAGTCCAGATCTCTGTATTTAGTACTAAAATGTACTCAGCAGTTTATTTCACTGGCAAGTGCTTTAACAAGAGGAGAAGGGTCTGGAAATGAAATGCAATCATCGCATGCACAGACCAGTCCATCTGTGACTGACTATTTGTGTGAGACCTGGCTTGTGATAGTGCAGATCCTCGGATTTGTTGACTGAAAGGTGTTGTTTTCTTACCATTATCACCTGCCCTGCCACCCTGTTCTCTCAACTACCAATTAGCAAGATATGAAGTGCATAAATGACTGCTCTGATATTTTTAGAACAGGCCTTGAGCCCAAGTTTGATCCAACATTTTGAATGGTCAGAAGCTTAAGGTCATCAGAAATAGTCTGTCTTCTCTGCTCATGGCATTGGGATTCCAGCACTAGCAAGCTCCTTTTCACTTATTACTTCATTTTTGGATTACCCTTTCCCAGCAGCAATTAGGTTTGAAGTTACTACAAGAGCTTTCTCTTCCCAGATTTTTGCAAGACATAAATATATCTGACTGAAGTTGATTCGAATGGGAGTATTGTCTGAACATGACTTCAGTGTATTATCTTCCTCCTCCCCCATGCTTTTAATGCAAATTATCAGTTCTGACCTGTGCATTTCTTTAGCCATTGCACAGTGGTTTGAGGCTCAGAAAAATCTGGCAGGTTTTTTTGGGAAGAGTTCCCATTCTAGGAAACTAGGGCTTGGGACCAGCCTTGTCCCTTTGCCCTAGAGGGCTTGAGCACCCGCATCTTTCTCCTTTAAGCCAGAGATGGGGCAGATGAGGGACATGTGGAAGCAGCAGCTGCAGCTGCCCACATCTGCCTGCTGAGGTGTGACTTTGCTGGGCATTTGCTGTGACTTCCCTCTCCGTTTGTTCCATCCCTTCTGTGGGATCCAAGTGCCTAGCAAACTGAACATTGCAAGATTTGGCCAAATCAGCTTGAAGGATAGGTAAAAGCCTTCTTAGGGATGGTTTGGCCTTAGGAATACCAGTTGGGTGCCTGTATTCACAAAAGTCATGTTTGTGACACATTTTGGCAGTGCCATAGTACATTGTAAAGGTATTTTCAGTTGCAGTAAGTAGCTGCATTGAGATTTTAAAGGTGGTTTGCTTAGCCAAAAGAAGAGGTTATCTTTACTTGAAATTTGTTGTAATTTTCATTTCAGAGTTATGAAACCTTGCTTTCAATTGTATTTTGATTTTTTCTCCTCTTTTGCAATCTATAAATTTGCTAAGGAAAATTAAGGTCATGTTACTCCTCAGAAGAAATGCTGGTTCTACTGAAGTCAGGCAAAATATTTACAGTTTACCCAATGAAGTCATAGTTTCATCCTTTTAACATTGCCCCAAATTCACCAGCAGTGTAAAATCCGTTCCCAAGATGGTGAATATTGATTACATTTTGGGTTGCAGATCTGTTCCTTATCAAAGTTCAAGAGCATGAAGAAAATTAGATGAAAACTGGATCTGGGTTCACTGAAACATTTTGAATAAAAACCCAGAAGAGGATTGTTGCCATCCTGGCCCAGCTAACCATGAGGATTTTGTGCAGTTTCATAACAACATTATTGACCGGTATGAGATATGACCTTTTCAGAATGCAGCAGTGGTCAATTTGTTACTGCTCTCAGGGGCATGTTTGTGCATCCAGCACTGTTTCTCCATGTGCTTGAATGCTCCCCTGCGAGGGGTGGAGATGCTGGGAGAGGAAGGAGATCCAAGCAGGCAGCACAGTGGGAGAGACTGGTGTGTGCCCACAGCCAAGCACATGCTCTGGCATCTCAGGTCCAGTCTTTGGCCCACACATTAAAGGAGGTGCTTTTTAGTGCTGTATGTAGAATGCTTTTTCTCAGCCAAGCTTCCAGTTAGTGACAGGTCTCTGACTTAATTTTAACTTTTTTTATATTTAAGAAAACATCTTTGTTTTCAAAATTTAAAAGAGTAATTGTTCCAATCTACATTGGTATCTATTGACTATAAATCTACTATAAATCTACTATAGCTTTATAATCTGCTTGTAATATATTATGTAAAGCCACCTCATCGCTTCATGAATCCAAGCCGGTATTTAGAAAGACCCTATTTTTGAAATCTAATTATTTGATGTAAAAGGGCAACTTTGAATAGCAAAATGAAACAAGCATTTTGTGGGTTCTTTTTTTTCCCCAAAGGCTTTTTTCCCAAGTTATTTACAGTGCACTCCATTGTTCTATTCTTGTGAAAACTTAACCAGTATCATAGGAAAGTAAACATAGTTTGGATAAAAAGAAAAAAAAAGACAAAAATTAAGCTTCTGCTTCTCAGGAGAGGATGATTTCAAACAATAAAATTATTTCTGATATAGGAATAACTAGTTTAGTTTACTATATATTACTATGGAATTTATTATCCCATCAGTTCCATCAATTAAGCAATACTTATTAGTTCTTATTAGCATTGAAGGTACCTGAAGTGGGAACTGGCTGGTGGACTTGGATGTACTTATATTAATGTTTGGACTTGATCTTAGAAGTCTTTTTCAATCTACACAATTCTATGATTCTACCCCCATGATCTGACCTTTTTAGAGTCATGAAATAAGACCTGTCTTGGAGTTCTACAACAAAACCTGCCTTAAGCTTGACATACAGAACTGTTAAAGTTTCTTTTCAGAGACATGGTCAATATTGATGTAAAGCTCATTTGGAAGTTGCTGCAGTGTTTGAAGCATGCTTAAAATGCATGTCTACCTCTGGCTTGAATTTTTCTAATCAATGGATTTTTCTTAAGGCCTTATTTCTTAAAAAAAGACTATTTTACTACCCCACTGGACATCTTGCCCTTGCCAAGCCACCCCTGGGCTTTGTCAATAAACTTAGTATCACAAGACTTTAGGTTTCCAGTTTTCAAAAGTTTTCCAAACCCATTTTATGCATGTGGCATGCCTAGCCATCCTCAGTTTTTCAGCATTCTTTTTCAAGTATTTCTACTGGGAGAAGTTACAGTACCCCAAGATATTCTATGATATGTATATCATCTCACTGCTGTTATTCAGTACAAACTTGTTATATTTCCAAGGATTATATTAGCCTTTTTGGTCCTGGTGTAATCCTAGGAGCTTGTATTTGGTTGGCTGGCTTCTGCTATGATTCCAAATCCTTTGCATGGCCATTGGTTTCCACAGTTCAATTCTCCAGGCAGCATGCATGGCCTACATTTCTTGTCTTAAATCCAAAAAAAATCACTCAAACCCAGGTCATACATTACATTACATACATTACATACATACATTACATCCACTCATGCATTACAAGATAGAAATGGTGTTCCTATTGGTTTTCCAGCCATAGGGATTTAGTAGTCTATTGTCCAGGAACAGTGACCAGGTGATCTGACCTGCCAGACTACTCGTGATTAGGAGATGCAGTGCAAAACCCTGCATGGAGGTTCAGATTATCTGCTTATTAGGTGTGCAACAAGCCTGAAACACCTGGAGGATGCTGAACATATTGGCAGCTATTCCAGGTGATGTGCTCAAGGGCTCCTTTATCCATGGTGTGCCTGGTAGAGCCAGGTGTCGGGTGTCTCTCTAAGGAAGGAGGGCATAGCCATGAAGAGCCAGGAAATCTCATATTGCTCATATCTCCTCTGAACTCATTAATGACATAAAATGGACAAAGCACTGTGCTGGTCTAAGGCATTTATTTGTCAGTATCTGATGTTACTTTGGCTTGTGTTGTTTATGTGCAATTTACCTCAGTTTTGCCACAAAACATGGAGATTTTAGTTCCAACCTGATAAACAACTTTGTCAACAGAATAAATTCAGTTTGAACGTTTTCCCTAACCTAAATATTCATTTACTTCATAGCTCTATACTAGTGTTAGGGTCTTTTAATTACTTGAGCTTTGTGATTCAGGAAAGTTGACTTTATGAAACCCTTAAGCATATGCTTAATTTAAGCCTTGTGCTTATAATCAACTATGTGCTGTTGAGGCGTTGTCCTGAATCTAAGACTTAATTTCTAGTAGATTTATTTATATGAACAAAAAATTACATTTTAAGAGGAGAAAGAAGTGATGTCATCAACTAGTTACAAAACCCCTGAGCTAATTTGCATAAGAAAGATGCAAGGCTCTTTGTATTTTTATACAAGAGATGATAAGAGAGCCATACATTTATCTAGCATAGCACTTCTTATTCTCAAAACTTTGTAAAGTTTTATTCTCCTATTGTTTGTCACAAAATCCCCTAAAGCTACAGATATGCCTTTCTTTGTCCCAGAAAATTCCTTTGAAGCTTGAATTGAGCTAAAATACTAAAATTGCAGTTTTTCTCCTCACTTAAAAAATGTCCATCACATGGTTTCCCAGCACTGCAAAGAGAAGCACCATGTATTCCTGCACAGGCAATGCCAAGGCTTGCAACACAGAGAATTGGTTGGAAACATTCCTGTACTTTATATTTCTAACCAGAGCACATGGATTAAGTGATCCATTTTAACTCCTCCAGGGACTTGGAATATGGTCCCTTAGTTCCAAGAGGGAGCAGGACCAGACCATTACAGCATCTCCCCTGATTTCTTTCTGCTCCCAAACCATCTGCTTCTCTGTGGTAATAGTCTTTTGCTGTTCGTTAACATGGTTAATCCTCTAGCATAAGCTGTAGTAATTTATGCTGGATGTTTGGGTTTCATGTGGTACTAATGGTATCTAATGAACTGTGGCTTCAGAAACATCTGTTCTATTCAACAGTTAATTTTTTTCTTCCTTATTTTTTTTTTTTAATCCCAGTGATTGGATACACAGAAATAGTTAGGAAGTCTTTAAGCTGTGAAGATTAGAACTCAAACCTTCAGTACTGAAATAGGCCAAATTTAATTCTACTCATGCAACCTTAATTTAGCTCCCACTTGTTTATGAATTGTTTGATACTGATGCATGTTATTACTCCCTGCCTTGTCACTTGCCAAATGAAAAAGGGGCTGAAAGAAGGTTGAATGGGACACCTGTAAGACTCCAATGTCCTCATTTAACCATATGACTAGAAGCTAGAGAACATCTCTTTTTTTAATATGTTCAATATTTATGTAATGCAATTGAGCAGTATGATAAAAAAAATCTATGCAAGTATTCACTTGCAAGTAAGAAAACTGCAAAAGTTGAAACTAAATTATTAATATTAATAAAGCAAATGATCCAGAATAGCATGAGTGAGAAATGGGATATGCTAAAACCAATCAGTAATATACTGTTTTTACTTTGAAAGGAAAATAAAAATTAAAAAAAATAAAAGAAAGAAAAAAAGAAAAAAGTATTACTTAATTATAGTGTTGCAGAGTTAATAATGCAGTAGAAATCCTAGCTCTTTCTAATTTGAAGGCTTCATTTCTTAGTCTTAATGTTGCAGTAATGTGGTTTCCAGATTTAATTTCCTTATATTTATTTGTTTTTAACAAGTCAGAGGGAAAATAAGAGAAACACATTTTGAAAATGTTATAATGAGATCACAATGCTACTAACATGCCTTACGTTTTCTATAAAGTGGCTGACTGCATTTAGAGTCACTTCGGCAGCACTAAATCATTTCAGCAGTTTACTCTTCACAGCCAGTGTCATTAAACTTCTCCAAGTTTAGGAAATGCATTTGAAAAAATAGAAAAAAATCCCCTCATGTTCCTGTATGAAAATGTCACCTTATAACATCCATAGCTTTAAAAATAAAAACCAGATTTTCTTCAGGCATGAACCCTTTATCCTTCCCCTGTGGGGCTCTTAAGTAGCTCTTTAAATTCATGTGATTGTGAAGTTAAAGTCTGGGCTGACTCAGCAGTCTTTAACTATGTGCTTAAATTCTATTGCAATCAATAGAGTTTGAGCATGTGCTTAAATATTATGTTGAAAAGAAAGGGATTTACACATGTGTTTTAAACCTAAGCATGTACCAAAGTAGGCTTATACTATGTCAAAGGAAGTCGGAAGAATTCAGATTGTAAAATATCTACCTTTGGGGTGACTGACTTCATAAGTAAAATATGTTTATATAGTTTTTATGTCATCTAAAATGTAAAGCATAATGCTGTAGTTATTATGGTCTGTGAATTAGTGAACATAAGACAGTTTATGTGTCTGTCACTTTAAAATATGTATGTCAGAATTAAGAACACTTGCAGCTAAATATCTAAATGTACATTTTCTGCTCTTGAATATAGTTTGCTTTTAGTTAGTTACTGAAGTATTTTAAGTCATTTAGAGCTGTGAACACTATCTTTAAAAATGCAGCTGCACATATAAGAAGTTAAAAACACATATGGATACCTAATACCAGGATCCCACACTCCACAGTTTTCCATGTTCTGACCTGTTTTTAACTTATTCCTCCCGTGTTTCCCTGTAATATGAAACTTGATTATTTTGAGGCGCTGAATCACCAAACAGCGTCATGTTCTGTTTGGCTGAAGGGCATAAGTAATTCCACTTTTTCTATTTACTTCTGTCTATAAAAAGCTTTTTTTCTGCATTAGAGGAGATTTCTGTTTCTACTGGTGATGCCTCTTGCACTGTGTTAAACAGCCCTGTACTGTGGAAAGGCCACATATTTCCCCCAAAACATTTGTGTATTTTTATTTTCCAGAGAAAATGTCTATGGTACCAAGTTGTCAACAATTAATGATGCAATGGTATGTGTTATGCTCATCTGAAATCTTGCACCGTAACACCCTACCTGTCGCTGCACTGCCCCTGCCCCTGCTCATGCCCTTTTGCAGAGCAGGGTGCATGCCATCTGCAGGGCTTCACTGCTTCCTCAGGAGCAGAGCTCCTGTGGAAAATGGGGATAAGGGAAGAGAGATGCCAAGGAGTGCAGAGTGGCAAGAAGCGATAGGTGCTAACTTGAGGATTCTGCGGGGAAAACCCCAGCTGCTGCCAGCTGCTGTGGTCCTTTTCTCTGTTCAGGGGGCAGGTCCTAACTGTCAGCAGGAGCAGGTGATTTGGCACATGGAAGAAGAAAAGGTCTGGGATGATGGGAAGGTTCAAGCCACAGACTTCCTAGGTGCCATCAAGTAGTCAAACATCACAGGAGTGTCACAGTACTTTGTTATTGGGAACTTTTCTTTGGTAACACAATTGTGAGAAGCGTATTAAAAAATATACTGCCCTTGGCTATGACCTGCCATGTAAGTTAAAGAGCATACAGAAGATTCTTCACCAAAAGGCAGAAGAGCGCCGCAAATACTGGGCAAATTCTTGTGTCTTCAGGAGCAAAATATTATGTTGATAGTTGAGAATTCTGTGGATTTTCTATTCTGTGGATAGAAAGCTCCAATAGCTTCTGTGTTGGCTTCTTCTTATGGTGAGGAATCACATCCCAGTGGCCATTGTTGCTCCCTTAGAGCAGGAACATGGGAGCAGACTTATAATTTTGGTAGGAGAGTAGTCAAGCTGCTGTATAATATAGGTAGCACCAGGCTTTGGTCACCTGTATAAAAAGTGCTGTAAGGCAGGGTAGGACTAAAGTAGTAAAGTAGGAGAAGTAAAGTACTGTCTGTAATCTGAAATGAAAGTTATCTCTGTGTCGGTATATTAATGATCAAATGAGATGCAACTTTTGAAATACCAGTATGAAAAATGAACTTCACATGTGTGAAACTTGCCAAACCACAGAGGAGCACGGTGCTGTTGTCTGATACGCTGTCAAAAGCTACTCTTCTGAAACCACATCACCTTGGAGAACTGAAAAAGACGCTGTGTAAATTGCCTAATGATTCTAAAAATAAGTGTGAACTACTCAGCCCCTCTCCAAATTCTAGCAAGTCAACCAAATAATGCATAGTCGGTAGGCTTGTCTAACGCGCTGTGCCGCAACTGGTGACTTACTATAAGAATTATATGAAGCATGCTAAATACGGAAAGGCTGCTTATAGCTGCACGCACAAAACACGGTCCGCATTGACATCTGCCCCCGCCTTCTGCTGCCCCCGGCCCGATTAGCTGCAGAAATCGCCTCTCCGGCGGCGGCTGCAGGTCCTGCCGGGAGCTGGCGGCCGCCGGGCTCCCTCCCCTGCCAAAGCCAACTGTGGCGTAGCCAGAGAAACGGGCAGCAAAAATAGAACAGCAGGATGGCTGCGCGTGGGCGAGGCAGAAACCACATCGCCAGCAAAACCTCCCAGCGTTATTTTAGGACCGATACAGACAGAGGCCGTGGCGTTTTGCTCTCTTTTCACAAAACACTCCCCGGGGGAGGGTGAGGAGGGAGAGGGGTGCAAGTCCCGGGCGAGGACCGTCCCTGTCCCGCTTCTGCCTTGCCTGCCCCCCTCCCTGGCGTATCCCCGCTGACACGGGCTGGGCGGGGGGAAGGGGTTAATTGAGCCCGAGGCCGGGCGGCAGTTTGAAAGACAGAGACTGGACAGCTGTGTTTGCTGTGGTATTTTTAAACGCATTAATGCAGGCTCCAATCACCCGGCCATGCTTGACCTATTTTTGGCTCAGGCCGGCCATTGTTCTATTTCTGCCGCCGCTGGGCCACGAGGGTGTCAATTCAAATGCAAATGAGTTATCGCTGCTGCTCCCGCCAACTTCGCCCAGCCGCCTGGCCGAGGGACAGCCGGCCGGGAGCGGAGAGGGACGCGGGCGCAGCAACGCGGGGCTAGGCTGGGGTCAACTCGGTTAAACCCTCCGCGGTCCCTGGAAAGGTGGCTTATTAGGTTTGATGGTTTGTTAGAGGCAGTTTCCCCCCCCCGCCCAGCCAGGAAGCCCAAAGCGCAGAGATCTTTCTTCGTTTCTCCTTCCACCTGCCGCTGGCTGCCCGAACGCAACTGCTCAAACTCGGCAGCGCTCAGCCCCCCGCACGCTCACGGTTCCCTTCCTGCGGGCGGGGGCTGCCGACAGTGGATTTGGGCTTTTTCTTTCTCCTCACAGATACTTGTGCAAATGCTTAAACACTGCTAATTGCCGAAGCGTATTATCTTACAACCCTCGCTGGAGGAGGTAGGACCGCAGAGGGTCGTGCCCGACGCCTATGTGCGAGTGCAGTGATGAATCTCTTGTGTAGCTGAAGTGCAGACCAGTTGGAATATGCTGCAGACAATTTACGAGAGTGAATCGTGTTTTTCCTCAGATGGGGTTTCTGGACGTGAACAGCTCTTGGCTCAGCAAAGAATGCACAGTATGATCAGCTCAGGTAAGAGACAGCTCCGTGCCTTAGACTTGAGTGGCTGACCGGGAACATACAGCCTAGCATGACAAGAAAACACCCTTCCTTTTAAGAAGTGACTTTATTTTTGTGGGGTTTATCTAAGTTGTTGTTATATAATTCTGGTAGTGTTTTATAGACTGCAGCTGCTGCTTTTGCGAGGAGTTTGTCTCCTTTGGTCTGCGGCTTTCCAGACGCAGCAAAATGCTCACAACTGAAGTCGAGTTTGGGTTTCCGCGTTTGTTTTGTTGCGTGGCTGCAAAATGGGGCTCACGGTACAGGCTTGTTCACAGGAAGAGGCTTCCTCACACAGACCTTGTCAGGAGGCTGCATTTAGAGCCCCTCATAAGCAATTCTAGTCATATGTCTATTGTAAACAGGATTTGCTCTTTCTGTGAGTTTCCTTTTCTCTAGTTTGCATATGAAAGGGGTCTTATACCAATACCTTTCTCTTTTCATTACAGTGCTATTGCAAAATGTCTTTAAATTGCATGGTTTATTTTGTTCCTTTAAAAATATTTGTGAACCTGGCAGTGCTAGTTACATGTAACAACTCACTGAGATGTAAATTGGATTTGTTAGAACATTGCATGTTTCCCCATGTATTTCCAGCTACCCCCGTGTTTTCTAGTTTCTTTCCTAGCTGTGTTTGAGACCTGCTACTGAGGATAAATTAACTTGGAAGGACCGTTGCCATTCAATTTCGATGGGCTAAAAATGTCAACATTTCAAGTTGTCTGTTCTTGCCTGTTCTCTCCTATGAAACTCTTGTCTATTATGGCACAGTGTTTTCCAGGTTATATCTATTTAAACCTAGGTTTCTTACTTTGTTCTTCAGAAAGTGTTAGTTTTATAGAAGATCCATACGTGAAATGCAGGTTGAATAGTTCACATGTATTTTAGTCTTAGTTTGTGCCCCCTTTGCTTTTTTCTTTTTCTTTTTCTTTTCTTTTCTTATTTCCCAAAACTTGACTGACATTAATTTTTAAAGATAATTATGTGTGTAGACCATACTTCTCTTCACATATTACCTGTATCAGTAATACACCTGTTGTGCTGTTGTGCCTATGTCTTTATTTTTTTTTTTTAACTGTTTATTTTCCTGCTTTGTAGAAAAAGAGCTAAAAGTTTTACTTGTGTTCCTTTCTGACATACAATTTTAGATTGTTGATCATCAATTTCAGCTCCTTTGTCAGGGGCACAAATCAGGTGAAGGCACGTTTATAATCATGAACAGCAAAGCTCTAGCAAAGACTGTGTGGGTAAGAGCCAAAGTTTTCCTGGAAGTGTTACAGTTCTTCTGCAAAGCCATCTGCATTATCAACCTCTTGTTCAAGAATTGTTGCTTTGTTTTATTAGATTTCCTTAGTTTTCCTGAACAGCTCAACAGGTGTCCAGTGCTTTTACATTGGTTAGAGATAACGCTGATTGCGTCCTCTCCCTCCTGTTTGGCTTTTTTTTGTTGTTTTTTTTTTTTTTAGTACTATGTCAAGTTGAAATTAATGGTTCACAAGTGAAAATTTGGGGCGTTTATCTCACTATGCTACTCTCTAACTGCCAACTAATATAATTGCAATTTTTTCATTTGAAACTCAAGAAAATGAGGTGATTTTCTGTAAGTTTATAGCTCTGCTTGTCTTCATTGGAAATAAGAATGTCATGTAACTGTCATTTGTATCTGATAGTACATTAGATAAGTCCATATAACATACACAATTTCCCCTGTAGTGCCAAGTAGAGTTGGGGGGGGTGGGGTTTAGGCTAAAAACAATCCTCATAAAAGCTTGTTCAATAACATTATCCAGATAAAAGATGTTTAAGTATAT